>CAUYQU010042984.1:0-19771 GCA_963574635.1 Cheracebus regulus | reverse complement strand
TAAACAGCAATGCCTAAACAGCAACTTTATTGTGCACATAGTTAGTATATATATCTTTTTCCTACAGTAACTACAGAAACAAATACCATAGTAATTACAGAAACAAACACCATTGTCTTATACATGAGAGGGAACAGAAAGTCCTTGGGATACAAGCTCAGGCAGCAGATACCATTAATCTTATACATGAAAGCAGCACATAAGAACAATAGTAAAATCAGATACATAATCAGGTACAAGCAAGTCACGCAGGTGGGTCTTAGTATCGGGATGGGGAAACCTATAGTTAAAAGTTACTGACCTTTGCAAGGCACCAGAGAGGCAGAAACCTATTATATTTGCACAGTCACAAGAACAGGCATAGGACCCAATAGTGGGTAAACAAAGTCATAAATTAGATACAGAAACTGGACACATTGTCCTGTCAGACCACATGCAGGTCACATCACAGTCTCACAAAGTTCTTTTTATAATTCCTTTACCTGCAGTTCCTACTTTCCCATAGCTCGACTGCCTCCAACGGGAAACTGTGTCTGGGCTCAAGCTTACCATATGGCGAGGCCCAATTCCGAGGGGCCTCACATGGGAACGATCCCCACACCTTTTTAAACTTTAAAGGTGTTACTATTATTGTTTTGTAAAATCTTTTTTTTCTTTTGAGACCGAGTCTCACTCTGTCACCCAGGCTAGAGTGCAATGGTGCGATTTCAGCTCACTGCAACCCCCGCCTCCAGGGTTCAAGTGATTCTCCTGACTCAGCCTCCTGAGTAGCTGGGACTACAGGTGTGTGCCGCCACGCCTGGATAATTTTTGGATTTTTAATAGGGTTTCACCATGTTAACCAGGCTGGTCTCAAACTCCTGACTTCAGGTGATCTGCCCACCTCAGCCTCCCAAGGATGGTGATTACAGGTGTGAGCCACCTCACTCAACCTGTTTTATAAAATCAATTTTTGTTTACCTTTACCTAATTTTAAACTATTTTATGTACTTTTTATTATTTCTTGCATTTTATGTCTCCTAAGATAAATTTATGTCCATCTGAAAATTAAAATTTCCTTTAGTAACCGGTCTGTGGTAGAAAACTCTCTTACTAATTTTTGTCTGAAAATGTAAATGTTTTCCCCTTCTTCTGGAAAACTGTTTACACGGGGTCTAAAACTCTTGTTTAGCTGTTAACTTTTCTTTCTGTGCACAGATAATATCATCCTAGTGTTTTCTGGCTTTTATTGTAACAGTTAGAAGCCAGCTGTCATTCTGAGGACCAAACCCTTAGAAAGGCTATTTTAAGATCATTTACTCTGATGTGCCTGAGTTTTCTGTTTTCATCTGCTTGGAATTTGTTGGGCTTCTTGAATATGTGGATTTATTTCTTTTTCTTTTCTTTTTCTTTTTTTTTTTTAGACAGAGTTTTGCTCAGTCGCCAAGGCTGAAGTGCAGTGACATGATCTCAGCTCACTGCAACCTCCACCTCCTGGGTTCAAGCAATTCTCTTGCCTCAGCCTCCTGAGTAGCTGGGGTTACAGGCACATGCCACCATGCCCGGCTAATATTTGTATTTTTAGTAGAGACAGGGTTTCACCATGCTGGCTGGGCTGATCTCAAACTCCTGACCTCGTGATCCGCACAACTCAGCCTCCCAAAATGCTAGGATTACAGGCATGAGCCACCGCACCCTGCCTATTTCTTTTACCAGGACTATCAAAGACTCAACTGTTACCTCTTCCAATATTGCTTCTGGCCCATTTCTGTCTGATCTTTCTGGAACACTAATTGAACATATATTAAACATTTATTTTTTTTTTTACTCTGTTCTCCATCTCGCTTAACTTGTCTTTCTGATTTTTAATTTTTTGTATCTCTGGGTTGCTTTCTAGATAGTTTCTTCAAACTGTTTTATGGTTCACTAATTCTTTGGCTGCGACTAATTTGTTATTAAACCTGGTTTTTAATTTTGGTTATTATATTTTTTCATTTCCAGAAATTCCACTGGGTTGCTTTTCAAATACGCTAGTCTATTTTACACAGTTCCTGGCTTTCTCCAGACAATTTCATCTTGCTTTTTATGCCTCTGATCAGAGTGTGCAGTTTTAATATCTCCGTCTGGTAATTTGAACATCTGAGGTCTTTCTAGGTCTGTTTGTCTGTCTTCTCCTTCCTGCCTACCCCCTCCTCCTCCTCCTCTTTTCTTTTTATCTGATTTGCTCCCATAATACCTTATTTTCTGTGTCATGTTTGCTTTTGACTGTCCTTGAAAAACTGCTCATAGGCGTCCTGTGAGCACTACGTGAAGCCTTCCCTCCAAAGAGGCTCGCATTTACTTCTTCCAGGCACCCAGGGGACGTGGAAAGCAGGGACCACTTTACCTTAAATCACAGGCTTGAAGTGTTCTAGGTCATGCGTGTGATCCACGTCACCCGTGTGATGCAGCTTTGGACATGGCTGGCTCATGCTTCCGTCTGCTCTGAAAAGGGTTTCCTCCTGCCCCTGCCCTGCCTTTCTTGCCATCCCGTGACTGTGTGGGGTTGGGGGCATTACCTGTGATCCTCCGTTACCCTCAGGGTGTAGCCTTGGGGGCCTGAGTTTCATGGAGAGAGGCTTCCTCCCACACTCCCCACTTGCTTGGTTTTTTACTCTTGTGCCTCTTGCCCTCAAAGACCAATAAAAACTACACTCATGCACTAGCAGGGGCATCAAAAAATAAACCTCCACTCAAGTAAACCTGGGCAGGCGGCGCCCAGCAGTACAAGGAGCTGCTGACTTCAGCCTGCCCGTCTGGGTTCCTGCTTTGATGTAAATTTTTGGCCTAGTAAGTCCCTGCTGTCTTATCACTTCTCTGATGACTGCGAAGAGATTTTAAAAGTCTTAGTAGTATTTTCTTTTCTTTCTTCTTTTTGAGACACAGAGTCTCACAGTGTTGTTGCCCAGGCTGGAGTGTGGTGGCACAACCTTTTAGTAGAGGTGGGGTTTCACCGTATTGGCCAGGATGGTCTCAAACTCCTGACCTAATAATCTGCCTGCCTTGACCTCCTAGAGTGCTGGGATTACAAGTGTGAGCCACGCAGCCGGCCTATTTACTTATTTTTAAGCGTGTTGGAAGGCTTATTTTCTGTATTCTTGGTTACTTGCTGCTAAGACATTGAACTGATATAATATTATGTCATAAAATTGATTTTTTTTTTTCCTGAGACAGAGTCTCATTCTGTCACCAGGCTGGAATGCAGTGGTTGGCTCATTGCAGCCTCTGCCGCCTGGGTTCAAGTGATTCTCTGGCCTCAGCCTCCTGAGGAGCTGGGACTACAGGTGTACACCACCACGCCTAATTTTTGTATTTTTAGTAGAGATGAGGTTTCATCATCTTGGCCAGGCTGGTCTTGAACTCCTGACCTCGTGATCCACCTGCCTCAGCCTTCCAAAGTGCTGGGATTACAGGCGTGAGCAACTGCGCTTGGCCAAAATCATGTTTCTATATAGTTATCATATCTATAATTTTAGATTCATTACTTTGAAACAGTTTCACATTTATGGAAGAGCTGTGGCAGTGGTGACTGGACCCATGCTGTCCCTCATCCGAGTTCACCCTCTTCTTTCTCTTCTTTCAAAAAACACTGCTCCTTCATTGGAGTTGTTGTTAATGTTAATTTCTCAATGAAATTGGTGCCTGCCAGATTCCAGGTTTTCCCCTCTGTAAATATGCCATATCCCCATTTGCTGTCGATTTGCATCTTGGGAAGAAGTAATTTGAGGCCACTTACGTGTCCTGCTCATCCTGTTTCTCAGCTGACTCTCATTAGTGCTTTTTCCTTTCTTCCTGTGCTGTTACTTGGGGCTTCTTTTGTCGACACGGGTTTGCTCACTTGTGGGTAAGCAGAGCTTCTGCACTCAACATGCAAACTCCAGCAATGGGAGAAGTTCCAACTGGACATTTGTTTCAGTGAGAGCCGACCTCAGTGGTAACTTAAGTGGAAAGCATTTGAGAGGCAATCGATTCCTTAATGTACAAGAAAGGCTCTGAAGGCTTCGGGACGTAGGCACATTGAAGTGGATTTATTTGCTTATTTTTTGTGAGATGGAGTCTCACTCTGTTGCCCAGGCTGGAGTGCAGTGGTGTGATTTTAGCTCACTGTGACCTCCGCCTCCTGGGTTCAAGAAATTCTCCTGTCTCAGCCTCCCTCGTAGCTGGGATTACAGGCATGCACCACCACACATGACAATTTTTTGTATTTTTAGTAGAGACAGGGTTTCACCATGTTGGCCAGGCTGGTCTTGAACTCCTGACCTCAGGGGATCCACCTGCCTCAGCCCCCAAAGTGCTGGGATTACAGGTGTGAGCCACCGCGCCCAGCCAGTTTTTTTCTTTAAATAGTGATGAGGATTCGCTCTGACACCTAGGCTGGAGTGCAGTGGAATGATTATAGCTCACTGTGGCCTTGACCTCCTGGGCTCAAGCAATCCTCTTGCCTTGACCTCCTAAAGTGCTGGGATTACGAGCGTGCACCACCACTGCACCTGGCTGAGGGGTGGATTCACTTCCCCCTGGAGGGCATAGAGGACTCATTTCCCCCTGGAGGGCACAGAGGCACTCCCTTCCCAGGCACTAACATGCCCGCCAGGAGGCAGGTGCCTGAAACCCTGGACAGCACCTTAGTGGCTATCTCTGGAGGTCAGGGCAGAGGGGTTGCTGCAGATGGGCTTGCTGCAGATGGGCTTGCTGATTTCAGTGGAGAGTTGGACCCTGTGGAGGTAGAGGTCAGGTAACAGCTCTTAATTGCCAAAGCAACACAGGTGGTTGCCTTAATTGTCAAGAACTGGGTGGTCATCAGAATGGCTTGACCCAGAGGAATGTTTTGTGGTAGTAAATTGCCAAGACTGAAATAGATGGGAAGCCTGCTAGGGGTCTGATTGACACGTTTGATTGAAATAAAGTCTACGTTAAGCAAACGGAGCCAGAGCCTTCAGTCGCTGTGTAGAAGGCACAGCTCCTCAGTCCACGCAAGGACCTGAATCAGTTCACAGATGCACAGTCCCTTCAGTAAAGGAAACGTTCGATGTGTTTGGGGAAGGATCTCCTGCTAGCACCAGAATCATGTTTTTAGAAAGTTTCTCCAGCGTCTCCTAAAGAAACTGCAGCCATGTTCCCTAGACTGGGCACTGGGAAAGGGGCGTAGTCAGAGCTGCAGGAGACCACTGGACACTAACTTGGAACCAACGTGGTTGCTCAGGAAACAGAACTCAGTGTGGCCTACTGTTCAGAGTGAGGGTTTATTTATTTACTTTTTGAGACGGAGTCTTACTCTGTCACCCAGGCTGGAGTATATACAAAATTTGGATGTGCTTTTCTGTTCAACAGGTAACTTTGAGAGAGGTTCAGAGCAAGAGAAACGCTGTCCTGCTAACTAGGCTGCCAGACAAGCCTTTCCGCTGGGCCCTGTGACATGGTAAACCCACGGCACTTGGAGCGTCTGAGGAATGTGAGAATGTTATGTGGAGGGCCGGGTGCATGGTGGCTCACACCTGTGGTCCCAGCACTTGGGGAGGCTGAGGTGAGTCGATCACTTGAGTGCAGGGAGTTCAAGACCAGCCTGGGCAATATAGTAAGACCCCATCTTAAAAGAACATTGTATGCAGCCTGTGGCAAACCTTGACAGGACAACCACAATCATAGTTATTGATGAGTACTGTTGAGGGATGGCCTCATCAACAAACCACCATTCCCTTTTGAGAAAGAGCTGCGAGCTTGCTCATGGGTTCTCAGTAGACCATGTATTTCATGACAGTTCACTAAGAGATTGTGCAACAAAAGCTGTCAATCAGTACCTGGTGTTATCAGAGCCACCAAGCCATAGAGATGGGCCTGTCCAACAAACTCTATCATAAACACGGAGGCAGTACACGTGAGGTTATGGGCTGAATAGTGACTAGTGTTCCCCCAAAATTCAAATTTTGAAGACCTAGCTCACATTTGGAGACAGGACCTTTAAGGAAGTGAGGTAACCATCAAGGTTACGTGAGGTCATCAGGGTGGGTCCCTGACCCAATAGAACCGGTGTCCTGATAAGAAAAGGTGTGACACCAGGCGTGAGCATACACAGGAGAGACCACGTGAGGACCCGCAGAGAAGGCGACCATGTGCGAGGCAAGAAGAGAGGCCTCAGCAGAAACCGACCCCATCAGCACCTTGATCTTGGACTTCCGGCCTCTAGAGCCCTGAGGAATACACTTCCATTATGACGGCCTCAACAGACTGACCCAAGGTTGTCCTTGAACATATCTGAAACACCGGGCAAGTCGCATGAGCGGGAGACCCACCCTCCAAAGGCACCTACTCCCTCTACACTCCCTGTTCCTTTACCTGCATTTTTGGTTTTATGGGAAGTTCCCTAAAACAAGTTGAGGAATGAAAAATGCAGCCTGGTGTACAGATGGCTCTGCATACTAGGCTGGGTGGCGGGCCAGGGCCCACAGCATGGCCCTACTCCAGCTGGGCTGATGGGCGGGTGGAAGGAATTCCACGCAGCTGGCTGACTTCAGCCTCACACCTGACGATCCTCTCCTTTACCTTGGAGAACAGTTGGCTGAGATGTCGATGTTGATCGGGGACTCAGCAGACACAGGTTTAGAGGATGGGGGCTGAGGAGGTACGTGGATGGGCAGATCTTGCGAGGGGGCTGGGGGTGAGGGGCTCTTGTGCTCCACGTGCGTGCTCCCTGGGGCTCCTCCGGCACCTGCGAGCTCAGGGGCGGGGCTCAGGGGACGCCCAGTTCTGCAGAAGTCGACCAGCTCGCTGCTCCACCCGCCTTTCACAAAGCGCCCATCAGTGTGGCCGTGCTGGCGTGGGTGGAGATTAGACGTGGGCTGAACGTGGGTGCGAGTCTTCCTTCCGCTTTGCGCTGAAGCCCCAGGCAGAGCACGCCGCGTGGGGAGCTGCGGTCCAGGCCCCGCGCAGCGCTGGGATCGTGGATCTCTATCCGGAGCAGCCGCATCGTTTGCTCAACGCCAGACCCCAAAAAGCGTTTCTCTCGCAGCAGCCAGGGGAGGCAGCGTTCGGGGATGGGACGCCAAGAGTTAAGGGTGAGACCGCACGCGTGCAGCAGCTCCCCCGTGCTGCGCATGGCGCTGGGATCGCCGGGGCGGCGGGTGAGTCCCTCTAAGCCCGCGGCACCGCTGCCACCCACCCCACCCCACCCCACCCGAGCCCGATGGCCCCGGCTCCCCGCACGCAGGCCCCGCAGTCCCCGGGCTGTTTTCAGCCACGCCGCCCCCTGCTTTAGGAGCCCGCACGGCAGCTCCGCGGAGACCTGGACTGCGTGGGGGAGGATCGCGGCTGGGCGGGCCGGGTTCGGGGCTCCTGCCCTCGGTGACGGTGACGCGCGCCCCCGGCCTGTCGCGGGGCCTCCGCCATGGCCAAGCGGGGCCGTCGGACGCCGCCCAGAGTCGCTTGCGGGGAGCCTCGGTGAGCAGCGGCGGGGGTGGGAGCGGGGCGCGGGGCCGGGCCTCTGAGCTGCGCTGCGCCGCGCCTGGCACGGTGCGTCCGGGGTTGGGGCGCCCTGCGCGGCGCGGGGCGGGCGGTGGGGGACTTCCCGAGGGCGGGGGTCCCGCGGCAGAGACGCCTGTGTCTGGGGCGGGGTCCTCCCTGCGTCTCCCGGCGGCCCCCCGCGGGCCACGGCGCCCCCCGCCCTGCACAGGCCTGGGGCTGGTGGTGACGCGGCCGCTGGGTGGGGCCCGCGCAGGTGCGGGGCCGGGGCTGGGAACCGGGTCGGAGACGGGGACAGGGCCCCGGGTCTCGGCATCTCCGTGTCTCCGATTGTGCCTCCTGCGGGAAGGGGCGCCGTGCGATTATTTTTGTCTCGGTGTCTGGTTTTTAAATTTCACAGCCCCCATGTGGGGGATGGCCAGCGAGGCCGTGGGATGTTGATGATGCGGGAAACCACAGAATAAAGGCTTTGGTTGGGGTCGGGAGGAGGCGCCGGCCTGGATAGTTTTCCTAGAAAATACCCTCTGCGTGTCCCCGCGCGCGACCTTGCTTCTCGTGGAAAGCAGCGGGGAGCTGGAGCGGCTCCCTCCCGCCTCCGTCTGAGGTTCCGCTGTTTCCTCGGTGCGGTGCCGGAATGCACTGGAAACGCTCCCCGCCAAGCTGTCTGCAAATGTAAGGAACCGGGTGGTGACGCGCAGACCTGGAGCTCGCTTGCAGAATGGAGGAAATCCGTTGTCGTGTAGGGAGCCGGGGAGCCCTTGGGTGCTGGGGAAGCCGCCCTCCACCTGCGGGTGGGTGGCAGGAGGAGAAGGTGCCAGGCCGAGTGTCTGCAGGGGTCACAAGACCCCTGGCCTTTTCCCGGCCCCCTGGAAAGCTGGATTTGGCCGGGAGTCAGTGCTGGCTTCCGCAGCTGGGGCAGGATTCTTCCCCCACGTTAAGGGCAAGTCGGCTGCTCTGCTGACCCGCCAGTAAACTCGGAGTGGGGAGGGCAGAGTGTTTTCAGGGCCCAGCGGAACGCCAGCAGGCACGTGCTGCCCTTTCAGGAGGAAGAGCTTGGCTTCCCCCAACCCTGTCCCGGGGGCCTGGCCCACGCTGCTCCAGGGCTGCGGCGAACAGCAGGACCACTTGGCCTCGAGTCGGTTGCAGCTCTTGCCGCAAATCTGGAAGCAGCCGGGCAGCTCACTCCTCACCTGGCCTGGTCAGCTTTCTACTACAAAGAACCTGCCTGGCAAGAAGGAGCCTCTAGAGCATGTTACAGCTGGGAGTTAATTGAGACCATAGTTTCAGGTTTAAGTAGGAATTTTCAAGCAAATTGATCTGTCAGTGGGCAAGCTTGTTGTTTCAGGACATTATTTATATTGAAAATATCTGCCCAGACATTATTCTGGCTTTATATCAATTTCCAATGATAGCCACCGAAATCCAGATTTTGAAGGGGAAAGATGAAGAGGGCGGATTCAGTTCAGATGCCCCACAAGAAGCTGTCACCAGCACGCCCTGCAGCCGGCATTCTCACCCGTCAGGTGCTGCGAGGGAGCCTGCTGGGGGTACAACCTCCACCGCAGGCAGCTCACCGTCCTCAGGTTCCAGGCTCGGGGGGGTTCAGTCCCACAAGTGTGCATCTGTGCCACTGTTGCAAGATCTAGAAGTGTGTGGAAAATGGCGTAACAATAAAAAACTGATTATAAAAAAAGACACACAAAAATAGTGATGATCAAAATAGTCAACCATGGTGGGGCGTGATGGCTCACACTTGGAATCCAGTGCTTTGGGAGGCCGGCGTGGATCACTTGAGGTTAGGAGTTTGAGACCAGCTAGGCCAACCTAGTGAAACCCTGTCTCTAAGCCCAGTGTGGTGGCTCATGCCTGTAATCCCAGCACTTTGGGAGGCCAATGCGGGCAGATCACAAGGTCAGGAGTTCAAGACCAGCCTGGCCAATATGGAGAAACCCCATTCTACTAAAAATACAAAAATTAGCCAGGTGTGGTGGTGCCAGCTACTCGGGGCCTGAGGCAGGAGAATAGCTTGAACTCAGGAGGTGGCAGTTGCAGTGAGCTGAGACTGTGCCATTGCACTCCAGCCTGTGTGACAAAAACAAAACTCCATCTCAAAAAACAAAAAACAGTCTACTAAAAACACAAAAATTGGCTGGGCACGGTGCACCTGTAATCCCAGCTACTCAGGAGGCTGAGGCAGGAGAATTGCTTGAACCCGGGAGGCAGAGGTTGCAGCAAGCCGAGATCACGCCCCTGCACTCCAGCCTGGGCAACAGAGCAAGACTCTCAAAAAAAAAAAAAAAAAAAAAAAAAGTCAACCATCATAGATGGTACTCGCCGTTATGTATGGCAGGCTCTGTCCTGATCTCCTTACCTGTGTTATGTGTGTGGGCATCTACCTGTTAGGGTATGAGGGCGGGGCTGCAGGGGCTCCAGAGAAGCCCAGATGGACTGGGAAGAGCTGCAAAGGCAGGTGGAGGCAGCACCCTTCACCCAGCGGCGCATGGGTCTGAGCCCCAGCAACGCCCCTCGTGCGGGCACATGGGGAACCAACTCAGGACACATCCTCAAGGAGCGTGCAGTGGGTGAGGGAGGAAATGCAGATACCACCTAAAATCACCAGAGCTAAGGGGCTTGAACTGCAAAATCAGCATTAGGATCTGTGTCCCATTTTTAAAAAAGTAAAACGGTTTTTTTTATAGAGACAAGATCCTGCTATTATTGCCCAGGCTGGTCTTGAACTCCTGGCCTCAAGTGAGCCTCCTGCTTTGGCCTCGGGGACTGCTGGGATTCTGGGCATGAGCCACCGTGCCCAGCCAGGACCTGCGTCTCTCAGTTGTGGTTCAGGGACTTAGTCACCTCAGCTTGGTCTGGGATCATACACCAGGCCCCCGTCTTCTCTGCTCTGCCCTGCCCCCTTGGGTTTTGACACCCCCACAACCTCCAAGCAGAACAGTCTCAGCCAGGCCACTCACTGTTTCCTGGTAAGGCCAAGGGCTAGACCCATTCTCCCGTGGCTCCTGGACCAAAGGGTGCCAGCCACAGGCTGTGCATGGTCCCTTCACACCTGCCAGGCCTTCCTGCTGTGTGTCACCTGCCTGTGGCTGACCGGATTCTCCTGGCAGAGGTCTCTTAGCACAGCAGCACGTCTGCGCACTCCGGAGAGGTGACCCTTGATTTGAGCCCACACCACCGCCACCCCCCACCCCATCCCCCTTAGCGCTGGGCTGTCAGGTCGGTCAGGTCTGAAAATCTGGCTGGGCCCCCAATCCCTACAGCAGCATCCAGCAAAGGTCTTAAAGATGGGGGCGTTCAGTTCTGGCCTCCTCCCTCCGCCTCCAGCCGCTGCATGGACTTGGCCCTCACAGCATCTCTGGGATGCTCCCACCTCCACGCCCCACATGCTGGAGCGCCTCTGTACCAGTCACGCTGTGTGTGGAGGTCTCACTGCCCCCCAGGTCTTTGCCATGATGCTAAGCGCTTGGGCTCCTTTATTTGTGCTTTTTTGTTTATAAAATTTCTGAAATTTCAGCAGACTGGGATGAAGACAGTCGGTACTCATGACTAATGCCTGCCCAGGTGCCTTCTGGATGGTATTAGGGGGTGGGCCCTTTGGGAGGTGACTGGGTTAGATGAGATTACATGGGGTGGGCCACTGGCATGGGACCAGTACCCTTACAAGAAGGGACGCGGGATCGGGCTCTCGCCACAGGGCGCAGAGGCAGCTCTGAGTCAGGAAGGACCCTCACCTCACCAAGAACCAAACTGGCCAGCTCCTTGGCCTTGAACTTCCAGCTCCAGAACTGCAAGAAATGGCTTGTCTAGGCTGCTCGGTCTGGCATTTTGTGACGGAGCCCGAGCTGACGGAGATGGGCTCCCCCGTCCTCCATATCCACCCATCTGCTGGCTGCCTGCTGACCTCCTGACCGCTGATGGGTTTGAAAACTCTCCCGGCCACACACAGTTTGAATCAGGGTTTAATCATTTTATGTCCTGCTTTTTAAAAATGGCATTTTTATGATTAGTTTTATACTGTCCAGTTGTTTCTTTAATCAGTTCCTTATCAGATATTTTGGGTTCGTTTTAATCCTTAACGATTGTGAACCACTCTGGCTGAACTTGTTTTGTTTTGTTTTGTTTTGTTTTTATTGTGGATAAGAACACTTAACATGAGATAAATCCTCTTGAATTTTAAGTGTATGACACTTAAAGTGCCAACAAGCATCAGCAGTGGTTGGTACGGATTCAGCATGGAATAGCAAATTTCCGGAGCGTCTTCCTTCACTTAACGTTAATGGAAACTTTTCCTCTGTCGGTCGCCCCCACTTCCCCCTCCCCAGCCCTGGAAGGCCCCCTTCCGGTCTTCATTGTTGTGATTTGACTGTTTTCAACGCCTTATAGAAGTGGAATTGTGCAGTCCCCACTTCTGTGCCTGGCTTATTTCACTTAGCGCAGCTCCTCAAAGTTCACCCAGGCTGCAAATGGCAGGAGCCCCTGCGTCTCGCCACTGAGTGCTATTCCATCAGCTGTGCACACCACATTTTCTCTATTTTGAGACACAGTCTCGCTGTCACGGGGGCTAGATGGAATGCAATGGTGTGATCTCAGGTCACTGCAACCTCCGCCTCCTGGGCTCAAGCGATTCTCATGCCTCAGCCTCCCGAGTAGCTGTGACTACAAGTGTGTGCCACCACGCCCAGCCGATGGATACCATATTTTCGATAAACATTCTTCACCTGTTTATTTTAAGGCTTTCCTGTGGATCAGACAAACTGGCGTGCATGTGTCTCAGGGAGTGGAGAGCTGGCTGGGTCCAACTTGGCTGGGGTGGGTGGTGCGTGCGGGTGGGAACAGCCAGGGTGGGGAACCCTGTGAGGAGGTGGGAGCATGAGGCCAGCTGTGCGAAGGATCCCCGCAGCGGTGGGTTGTGTTCTGGGAGCTGCTGCCCTGGTCGGGCACAGCGGTGTAGACCAGAAGCCAGTGTGGCCCCTCTGCCAGGTGTCCCCAGGCCCCAGCAGGTGCATCCCCCAGTGTTGGGAGCATGGGAGACTTGGCTGGGGCTAGGCCAACAAGCCCCCCCTTCATTCCTGTGGCCAGTGGCAGCACTGAGCACCATGGTCAGGAGAGCTGGAAACAGCACTCTGCCCCACAGCCCAGACCGGGTGGGCATGTGAGCTGCTAAGACTTCATTGTCTGTTATAGCTGGCCTGGAGCTGTCACATGGCTGGCCTGTGCCTGCTGATGCCTGCTTTGCTTGGGATCTCCACCCTCTGAAGCCCAGGCCTCTTCCACTGCTGACTGTGTTTCTTCTTTCTTTTTCTCAAAAAATACAAAAAGTGTTGGTTTTGTTGCTCAGGCGATAGTGAGATGGCCCCCTCGCGGCTCACTGCAGCCTCTGAGGGGTCGAGGGCTTCTTGTGCCCCAGCCTACTGAGTCGCTGGGATTGCAGGCACCTGCCACCATGCCCAGCTCATTTCTGTACTTTTAGTAGTTGGGGTTTCACCCTGTTGGCCAGGTCTTGAACTCCTGACCACAAGTGATGTGCTAGCCTCAGCCTCCCAAAGTGTGGGATGACAGATGTAAGCCACCACGCCCTCCTTTCCCTTTACTCTCTCAGTAGGTGGGACTACAGGTATGCACCAGCCCCCCCCCCCCCAGCTCCTTTTGTATTTTTGTAGAGATGGAGTCTCTGTGTTGTCCATGCTGGTCTCGAACTCCTGGGCTCAAGGGATCTGCCTGCCTTGATCTCCCAGAGTGTTCCAGGCATGAGCCGTGGTGCCTGCTGGGTTTCTCTTTTCCTCCTTGCTCCTCTTCCTGGTGAGGCCACCCTGGGTCACCTGTGTCCCTCCCTCCCCATCCTGGCTGCAGGGATGGGCCCAGGCTCTCAGGAACCTGGGTCCTCTGACAGCCAGGCCATGGCATCCTGGAGCAGCTGTGGGGAGCCCATCTGTCCCTTCCCCCTGGTTTAGAGCTCTCTGCCACCGTAGCTCACCCTAGATCATTAGGGTGTTAGAAATAACTGAGAAAACCAGGTGCCTGAAGAGCTGGTCCTGTAAAAGGCTTTTCCTTTGGGAGCCCAAGGTGGGTGGATCGCTTGAGTCCGAGAGTTTGAGACCAGCCTGGGCAACAAGGCGAGACCTCACGTCTCCAAAAAAAATACAAAAATTCATGAGTCATGGTGGCATATGCCTGAGGTCACAGCTACTCGGGAGATTGAGGTGGGAGGACCATGGAGCCCCGGAGACAGAGGCTGTGGTGAGCCGAGATCACACCACTGCACTCCAGCCTGGGCGACAGAGCAAGATCCTGTCTCAAAAAAAAAAGTTTTCCTGGTTGGGAAGCTTTGTAATAGTTTCTTAATGTGGCTGTTTTGGTCCCTCTGCTGATCAATGCCATAGGCTATTTGCATTTAAATTTTTTTCTTTTTGAGTTCACTGTGCCACCTAGGCTGGAGGGCAGTGGTGCGTTGGGATCACTGCAGCCTCCCAGGCTCAAGTGATCCTCCCACCTCAGCCTCCCAAGCTGCTGGGATTACAGGCACGAGCTGCTGCACCCAGCCCTTCTTGCTTTCTCTTTTGCGTTTGTGTTGTGTTATACCAACCTGTGCTGTACCGTTCCTGTTATCCGCACATGGTTTCTGCACTTTGCTAGGTTGGGGTCTTTGGTGCAGCACTGCAGAGGAAATCCAGGGGGAAAACAGGGTTGGATGCTGCTGCCTCCAAAGCACTTCTTTCTTGTTTTAATTTTTAAATGATTTTCACTCCTAGTCAGGATTCCAGCAAAACATTTCTGATGAGAATCTCACAGGTGCCTGGGCTCAGCCGATCTGGGGGTCCACGAGCCCGTGGACACAGGCAGGCTGGAGGGAAATGTTTTCTCTTTGGACACAGCGTGGCTGGGGGTAGTGTGGGTCCCTGCCAGCCCTGGCTTTTCATCAGCCTGGACTGCAGGGTTGGAGAATTCTCTGCCCCGCCCTGGGCTTCAGAGCATCGCTGTTAATGACCTCCTGAGTTGTTTTCCTTATTTGAATTAAAATCCCAAGAGAAGGTGCTGGAAGTAAGCCAGGGATTAAACTCAAGTCAAGGTTTTTTCCTTTCGAGCAAAAATGAGACTTAAGATCTTTCCTCTTACCCAGCCGGGCCTGCGTTTGATCCCAGTATGGCCCCTAAATCCATCCAGAGAAGGCGGGAAGTGCTCAGACCTCAGGGCTCAGTTCAGATACTGTGTGTGCAGTGGCCCTGGTGGTGGCCGCCTGAGGACACAGAAGAGGCTGCAACCTTGATGCTGCTCCCCCTTGCCGCCCCAGTGCCCAGCCCAGTGCCCGGGCAGGACTGAACTTGTCTGGGCCCTCAGCTGCCCTGAGGGCTGCCCTTCCAGCTGGCTTGGTGTGGCCCCTGCTTCAGAGCCCTTAGCAGATATTTCCTAGATGCTGCTTCTGGGTCAGACATTGTGGACCTCCCAGGGGTGAAGGGTCTACACACAGACACAGTCCCTGCCTGCTGGGAGTGGTCAGTGGCTGAGACAGACACAACTTCAGCCGTCATGCAAACAGGTCATCTCAGCAGTGACCGTTGCCACCTAGGAGTTATCTCAATTCTGCAAGAGCCTGTGTCAGGGGAGCTCACCTAGTCTAGTAGGGAAGGCCTGAGAAGGCTGCCAGGGAAAACAGGCGTGGCTGGTGCAGGAGAGGATGCTGAGGAGGACGTGGCCAGTGCAGGGGGGTGTGGTTTGTACAGAGGCAGGTGCAGAGGGTGTGGCCTGTGCACAGGAGGGTGCAGGAGGAGCGGGAGAAGCCTCTGTGGCCCGAGGGAGCTGGGGTGCACCTGGGACCGGAGCAGATGGGGTGCCAGTGTGGGCCCTTCCTAAGGGCAGCAGGACACCTCCACATGCCAGACTCAGAGGATGTTTTGTTTTAAATTGTGGCAAAATACACGTAACAGCCAGCATCTGAACCATTTTTAGGTGTGCAGCTCAGGGTAGGTACAATCACAGCTCTGTGCAAACACCATCTCCAGAGCCATTTCATCTTCCCAAACAGAAGATATTCCCCCACCCAGCCCCTGGTACCCCCACTGGTCTTTGACTCCATTAGGGACGTCAGCTGAGTCGAATCCTATGGTATTTGTGTGTGTGTGACTGGCATGTTTCACCCATGTTACATGCATGTCAGGATTTCCCTCCTTGAAGGCTGAATCCTACTCCAGGGAATGGATTTGCATTTTGCTGACTCATCCATCCACAGATGGACACTGGGTTGGTCCCCAGTTTGCTCTTGTGAATCCTGCTGCTATGAACAGGGGTGAAAATGCACGCCTGAGATCCTGCTTTCAATTCTTTCATCCTGTTTTGCACACTGCCTGCCTCAGCTCAGGTTCCCACCAGCCTAGCACAAGTTCCAGTTCTCCACATCCTCACAACACTCACTCTCCGTGCCGTTCCGTTCGATCCCGGCCGTCCTCAGGTGAGCTGGTGGCTCGCTGCAGCTGGGTCTGCGTTTCCCTAGTGAGCAGGGATTCTGAGTGTCCCAGGGATTCCAGACATCTCTCCCATGCTTGTTGGCTGTCTGGATGGTGGCTTCTCCCTTCTCCTGACATATTTTTGGGCATGCCTCTGACTCCCCAGCAGACTTAGCTCCTCTAGGAGAGGGTCCAAGGCTGACTTAGCACCGCACCACTCACACCTGACACAGATGGGTGCTCAGGAGAGCTTCCCTAATTAATAAAAGGCACAGGCAGCTGTGCTGAAGCCCTTGCATCTTCCAGCCCTCAAGGAGAACCCAGAGTTTGAGCTGAGGTGTCGGAGGAAAGCGTACTGAGGTCTGCAGCTCACTCAGAAGTGAATACAAATGTAAAATATGTGCTTATAATTCTTTTTTAAAAAATATACTTTAGTTGGACACAGTTGTTCATACCTATAATCCCAGCACTTTGGGAGGTCTAGGCAGGAGCATCTCTTGAGCTCAGGAATTCCAGACAAGCTTGGACAATGTAGTGAGACCCCAACTCTACAAAACATTTGGGAAAAAAATAGCTGAGTGTGGTGGCACATGCTTGTAGTCCCAGCTACTCAGGTGGCTGAGGTGGGAGGATGACAAGCCAGGGAGGTAGAAATTGCAGTGAGCTGAGATTGCACCACTGAACTCCAGCCTGGGTGACGGAGCAAGACCGTGTCTCAAAAAAAAAAAAAAAAAAAATACACACAACATACTTTATATTCAGTTTTTTGAGGTAAAGTTTACATACAATGAAACGTATGGATCTTAAGTGGGTGGATTTTGATAAATCACACATGTGTGTAACCCACACCTGGCAGATATTGCAGAACATCGCCACTAGCCTAGAAGTTTCCTCACACCCCTGCCACCACGCTCTCACCACAGATGCATCCAGCTGCTCTCAGACTTCATGCAGATGGCACCGCCTGGGACGTCCACTCTCAGACTTCACACAGATGTCACCACCTAGGACGTCCACTCAGACTTCACGCAGATGGCACCGCCCAGGATGTCCACTCAGACTTCACGCAGATGGCACCGCCCGGGACGTCCACTCTCAGACTTCACGCAGATGGCACCGCCCGGGACGTCCACTCTCAGACTTCACGCAGATGGCACCGCCCAGGACGTCCACTCTCAGACTTCACGCAGATGGCACCGCCCGTGACATGCACTCAGACTTCATGCAGATGGCACCGCCCGGGACGTCCACTCTCAGACTTCACACAGATGGTACCGCCCAGGACGTCCACTCTCAGACTTCACGCAGATGGCACCACCCGGGACGTCCACTCAGACCTCATGCAGATGGCACCGCCCGGGACGTCCACTCCCAGACTTCACACAGATGGCACCGCCCGGGACATCCACTCCCAGACTTCACACAGATGGCACCGCCCGGGATGTCCACTCAGACCTCACGAAGATGGCACCGCCCGGGACGTCCACTCAGACCTCACGCAGATGGCACTGCCCAGGACGTCCACTCCCAGACTTCACACAGATGGCACCGCCCGGGACGTCCACTCAGACCTCATGCAGATGGCACCGCCCGGGACGTCCACTCCCAGACTTCACGCAGATGGCACCGCCCGGGACATCTGCTTTGCACCCAGCTTCCTGTTCTCAGCATCATGTCTGGGGGTCTTCTGTTTCCGTGTGTCCGGCCGGCCCCTCCTCCCTGCCGCGCGGTGTCGTGGTGCGCACCTGCCCCGGCTTATCCATCCTCCTAGTGTGGGCTCTTTTAAATCAAACTGTCTTGAACATTCTTTTTCTTCTAAGTTTTAAATAATTTTAGATTTACAAGAAAGTTGCAAAACCAGAACAGCGTTCTGTGTACCCCTCACCCAGTTCTCCCAAGGTGACGGCAGCCTAAGAGGGAGCAGCGGAGGCAAACGGAACCCAAGTGGAGTTATCTGGGCCAAACTTGGGGCGCTTGCAGCTTGGGAACACGGATTGAAGTTGCCCTCAGTACACTCTGCAATTAGCAGCAGCTACAAGCTGATGCATGTTCAGTTGGTATCTTGCTCTGTTGTCCAGGCTGGAATACGGGAGTGTAATCATAGCTCATTCAACCTTGTACTCCTGGGCTCAAGCAATTGTCCTGCCCCAGCCCTCCTGAGTCCCTGGGACTACAGGTGCCACCACACCTAGTTAATTCAAAAAATTCTTTTTGTGGAGACAGGGTCTCACTATGTTGCCCAGGCTGGTCTTGAACCCCAAGCAGCCCTCCTAAAGTGCTGGGATTACAGGTGTAATCCCAGGTGCACCCAGCCACAGCGAGTTTTTAAAGGTAAAAAGTGGGTCTGGGAGAGTACTGATATAAAGTTGGTTTGCAGAGACAACATTGATTGGCATTGGCTCTCCACTGCTGAGATGCGGGGCGTGGGTTACGGTGTCTGGTGCAGCATTAGGTTAATTTATAGTTACCGTGGCAATAGCAATTTCGAGAGAGGAATGCACAGCCCGAAGGCAGGGAGTAGGGCATGGCTGCAGCCTTGTTTTAATGTGTCTCTGGGTCTGATCCTTAAAAGGACCTGGATTCTTCAGATAAAAGGTCTTTTTCTTTCCCAGTTAGCATCTTGTACAGCCACAGTGCCTTTGCCAAAACCAGGACACTAACGTTGGTACGACACCGTCACCCAAGCCACAGGCCTGTCCCAATCCCACAGGTTCCGGGGGACGTCCTCCTCCTGACCCAGGGTCCCTCCTCTGCTGCCGTGAGCTGGTGGTGCACGGAGCTGTGTGTGTCTCCGTGGGCTCGTCTGCTGTGGCACCGCCTCGGTCTTTCCTCGTATTGTGTGGTCTTGGTCCTTCTGAAGACTTCTCATTGGTGATTTCATACAAGGCCCCAGTGTGGGTTTAGCCGGTGTCCCCTTGTGACTGGAGGGAGGTTGTGCGTTTCGGTAGGAACAGTATGGATGGTGCGTCCTCTGCGTGGAGTGGGTGAGATGTTGAGGGCGGCACTGCTGGACCATGGGGCTGAGGTTGTGTCTGCTGGCTTCTCCTCAGGGAAGGGGCTTCCTTTTGGAAAGTCCCTGTTCGGAGTGTTCCTCTAGCTAACAGCTCTCAGAGCGCTGCTTGGAGACGGGGCAGGTCCTGGCTCCTGAGTCTCCGCGCCTGGCCTCCGCATCTGGTGCCCTGGGATTCCCGGCCACTGGCCCACTGCGCTTCTCCGCTCCCGGCCATTTCCTGTTAGGAACGGCTGTTCCTTCTGCCCATGTGTCTGTTTATGTCAGTAGGGACACATGGGTACTTCTTCCATGGGTTAAAATCTGGTAATGACAATTTTTGTTAAACAAATCAGTCCAGCTTTGAGCTTCAGGAGCCCCTGACTGGCTGCTGTGTTCTGTGGACCAGCTCATCATGGTTTTGGATTTTTTGGGTGCCTGTATTTTGTTAAGCACTTCCTTACTTTCTGGAACCATGAGAAGCTCCAGGCTCAACTGTTTCTAAAATCCCTGGTCCATGCTTTCTTTCACGGAACTTTTTTTCTTCCTCTCTCTCTTTTCTTTCTTTCTTTCTTTCTTTCTTTCTTTTTCTTTCTTTCTTTCTTTCTCTCTCTCTTTCTCTCTCTCTTTCTCTCTCTCTTTCTCTCTCTCTTTCTCTCTTTCTCTCTCTCTCTCTCTTTTCTTTCTTTCTCTCTTTCTCTCTTTCTTTCTCTCTTTCTCTCTTTCTTTCTTTCTTTCTTTCTTTCTTTCTTTCTTTCTTTCTTTCTTTCTTTCTTTCTTTCTTTCTTTCTTTCTTTCTTTCTTTCTTTCTTTCTTTCTTTCTTTCTTTCTTTCTTTCTTTCTTTCTTTCTTTCTT
>CAUYQU010042982.1:0-21600 GCA_963574635.1 Cheracebus regulus | reverse complement strand
GCAATCCCATTACTGGGTACATATCCAAAGGATTATAAATTGTGCCTGTTTTCTGAGGACAATAAAACTAAGTTAAAATAAGTAATGAAATAATCCTTAAAAAATTCCCTAATATTTGGAAACTAAAGAACACACTTAGCCCACTGGTCAAAGGCAGAATTAGAAGGGAAATTAGAACACTTGTATTGCACTTACTGAAAATAAAAATACAACGTATCAAATTTTATGGGCTGGACTAATGCAGCACTAAGAGAAAAATTACAGCACTAAATGTATGTATTAGAAAATGAGAAATGTCTCAACTCAGAGATCTCTGATGTCATCTCAAGAAACTAAAGGATGTAGAGCAAATTAACCCCAATGTAAACAGGAGACAAAATAATAAATATCTGAGCAGAAAGCAATGGAACAGAAAACAGAAAAGCAGTAGAGAAAATCAATGAATTAAAAACTTGGTCTTTAAAACTGATAATATTTATTGCCCCTAAAATCAGTCAAAATATTTTATCTTCAGATGTGCTGATTCTGTTCCACTTTTATTTATTGCTTCTAAATGAAGGCACTTTACTTTTATTTTTTTATTTTTTTGGCACTTTACTTTTAAAAACTCTGCCATTTTCCTCTTTATCTCACTCCATTGTTTCACACTTTGTGTTGGTGTTTTTTACATTATTACATATGTTGTTTTAAGGCAATAAATATCTAGTTTGATTAACTAGTAATAGAAGATAGACACAATTTCTAGTAATGAAAATGAGAGAATGACATAACTACAGTATACAGAAATTAAAAGATAAAGGAAATCATGAACAACATCATACCAAAAATATGACAATCTAGATGAAATGAACAAGTTCTATGAAAGCTACAACTACCAAAATGCACTAAAAAAGAAATAGGTAATATGAATATCTCCATACCTATCATTAATGACAAATTAAATCTGTAGTTAATTATCTTCCTACAAAGACAACTCTGGGCCTACATAGCTTTACTGGTAAACTCTACTAGATATGTAAGAAAGGAATAATATCAATTTTACAAAAACTCTTCAGAAAATGGAAAAGAAGGTAACACTTTCCAACTCTATATGAGGCTAGCATTAGCCTGATAATCAACCTGATACTAAAAGTAAACCCAGACATATAAAAAGAAATCTATATGCTAAAATGTCTCATAATCATAGGTAAAAAAATTCAAAACAAAATTTTAGCAAATCAAATTCAAAATATATAAAAATATGCATTGACAAAGCAGGATTTATTCAAGAATTATGAAGTGAGTTTAATATTTGAGAACCTATTAATACAATTTAGTATACAAACTAAAAAAATGATGTTTGTCTTTGTAGACAGAGATTGAATACTTTCTGTACTACTATTTTCTATTTTTTCAATTTTTTCTCTTCATTTCTCTGAATTCACTCAGATGACTTCAAGCTGTCCCTCTTTGTCTATATTTTATTTTCAGACATGCCTATTCTCTTCCTCTTTTATTTATTGCTTCTAGTTGGTGATATTTTACTTTTTAATTATTTTTTTTACTCTGCCATCCTCTTTATCTCATTCAATTATGTATATATATACATTATATAGAAAATCTGTTAAAATCATCCACTTAGTTCTTAATTTCATTTATTTTTCTATTCTAGAATTTCAAATTTGTTTCATTTCAAACTTGCCATAGCAATTTTTTTTTTTTTTAGATGGAGTTTCATTCTTGTCCAGGCTGGAGTGCAACAGCACGATCTCAGCTCACTGCAACCTCCACCTCCCAGGTTCAAGCGATTCTCCTGCCTCAGCCTCCCGAGTAGCTGGGACTATAGGCATACACCATCACATCCAGCTAATTTTTGTGTTTTTAGTAGAGATGGGGTTTCACCATGTTGACTAGGATGGTCTCTATCTCTTGACCTCGTGATCTGCCCACCTCTGCCTCCCAAAGTGCTGGGATTATAGGCGTGAGCCACCACACCCAGCCGCCATAGCAATATTTATAGTTTCAAGTTCCATGCCAAAAATTTAAGGTTGGATTTTATTTACTCAACTATGGTAAGCATAGTTTTACTGTCTGGAGTTGATAATGTCAGTAGTTTAGGAGACCCCATGTATCTGTGCTATTTGTCATTTCTGTTGGTTTCACTTGTGTTTTGTTGTCTTCTGGTACAGCACCACTGCTTATTTACCAAATTAAAAATAGTGTGTCTGGATTTTATGATCATTTATAATCTATTTCTACACTACTCGTTCAATTCTGTTTGTCACTATTAAGCACCATATACTTTCCAGGCCAGTTAATTCAATATGCATCATTACTGTCTCTGTATTTTCCTTATGCTATTGATCATCATTGATATTATCCATGCACCTCCTATGGAGCTAAGTCCTACTCTTCTTCCAGAGCTCACTTTTCACACTCCTTCCTTGTAAAGCCCAATGCAACTATTCCAACCTATAAAGTTCCCATGTATGTCAGGACTACTTCCATGGCATGCCACAGAAACTCAGCTGAAGCAAAATGGAGAATCTTTTGGCACTGCTGCATTTTTCAGGCTCTGCTGGATTCATTGATTTAATGTCATTAATTCTTCTTTATTCTTTTCCCATTTAAAAATTCTTTCTTCCTCTTTCCATGTAATGACCTCTTGCAGCTCCAGGCTTATATTTTCAGTTCAAGTTGTAATTCCATTGGAAAAAGAAATTTTATCCATCATTAGTACAAAAATAATCTTATAATTGACTTACATTTGCCTGTACTGGGGTCATAGTCCAGTCAGTGTTGCTGGAATAATTGAATATGGTCACTTCTGGGTCAGGCACCCCTCTGGCACATAGGCTGAGATGATGTAAATTATGATTCTGCAAAGGAAAATAAAGACACTCTTACCAGAAGAAAGAAAGATGTGTGATTTTCAGAAAAAAACAGTGAGGTCCACCATATGTCCCCATCTTTGGGCTTTTTGAAGTGATAGTCACTAGAAATATTGCACTTACTCATGTTTTAATTAACATACATCTTAATTATAATACAATAATATATATTATTATAATGTGATATAGTATATAATAATATAAATAATATAATTATATATTATATTGTAAATATATTCAGACATATATATATATTTGTTTTCTCTTCCCAATTAAATATGTCTTTTAAAATATATTAACATGTTTCATAAATCTTTTCTATTCCTCATGGTGTCTTTTTATTAGAGATTATAAAGCATATTCATATCCACTTCTCTTTATTTTTTTATTTGGCTATATGCAAAGACTTTTTTCCTTGCAATTAGGTGGGAGTTATGTAAAAAATTGTGGCCAATGGGCCTTGAATGGAAGGGAAGTGTGTCACATTTCACCTGAAGTAGTTAAGGGTGAGTATATGTACCCCATATACTTTCTGTTCCAGTGATGTGGCAAATTCTGATGCCACTTCTTGATATAGCAGCATTACAAAATGATGCAGATTTTGATAGCCTGGAGCTCTAAGCAACTGTGGAGCGGTATCCTGTCAATTTTTATTAGATATATAGCATGAGCAAGAAATCTAAGTGTGTTTTATTAAACCATCAAAAATTTGGGATTACTTTGCTTCTAAATTATGTCCTACCTACTCATAAATAATTTATGAATAATCAAAGTCATGTACTAAGTACTCTTTATGAGAAAGTTGCTATTTGAGTGTTACCCTTTTAATCTTATGTCTTTATAAAGTTTTGAAGTTTTAAGGTGTTTTCTCATATATTGTCATTTGGTTTCACAACAATTATATGAGGTAGGTAGAAAAGGTTTTATTTTCTCTGTTTTACAGGTTAATAAGACATATCTCAGATCTGTTAAGTGACCTATTCAAGAACATACTCATATAAGACAGAGCTAGGGCCTAAATATTCCAAATTCAAGTCTGGAGCTTACATATTCTAGATTTATATAGAAAGTCACATATTTTAAATTATTTTTTCTTGACTGAATATCAATATGCCTTATCACCAAAAATCAATTTTGTAATAATAATGTATATTACATAAATAGAAAGTTTGTTTTCATTACATTTCTTGTCTTCTGGGACCTAATATCCGTATTCAGGGACTGTATAGTCTCTTGGGATTATATAATTAATGAATGGTACATTTCACTATTAAATATATGAGTATCTTTTCCTTCTTCTTGACTTTTTTTTTACATGACTATGTAATTGAACAGATTTAAAATACTTCTATATACATTTTTTATTATACTTTAAGTTCTGGAGTACGTGTGCAGATCATGCAGGTTTGTTACATAGGTATACACATGCCATGGTGGTGGTTTGCTGCATCCATTGCCCATCATTTACATTAGGTATTTCTCCTAACGCTATCCCTCTCCAATGCCCCCACCCCCTGCTATTCCTCCCCTAGCTCCCACCCCCCAAGGTCCTGGTGTGTGATGTTTTCCTCTCTGTGTCCATGTGTTCTCATTATTCAGCACCCACTTATGAGTGAGAACATGCGGTGTTTGGTTTTCTGTTCTTGTGTCAGTTTGCTGAGAATGATGATTTCCAGTTTCATCCATGTCCCTGCAAAGGCTTTTTTATGGCTGCATAGTATTCCATGGTGTATATGTGCTTCATTTTCTTGATCCAGTCTATCATTGATGGGCATTTGGGTTGGTTCCAAGTTTTTGCTATTGTAAACAGTGCTGCAATAAACATACGTGTGCATGTGCATGTGTCTTTATAGTAGAATGATTTATAATCCTTTGGGTATATACCCAGTAATGGGATTGCTGGGTCAAATGGTATTTCTATTTCTAGATCCTTGAGGAATTGTCACACTGTCTTCTACAGTGGTTGAATTAACTTACACTCCCACCAACAGTGTAAAAGCATTCCTATTTCTCCACATCCTCTTCAGCATCTGTTGTCTCCTGATTTTTTTAATGATCACCATTCTAACTGGTATGAGGTGGTATCTCAATGTGGTTTTGATTTGCATTTCTGTAATGACCAGTGATGACCTTTTTTTTTCATATGTTTGTTGGCTGCATAAATGTCTTCTTTTGAAAAGTGTCTATTCATATCCTTTGCCCACTTTTTGATGGGGTTGTTTTCTCCTTGTAAATTTGTTGAAGTTCTCCATACATTCTGGATAGTAGCCCTTTGTCAGATGGGTAGATTGCAAAAATTTTTTACCATTCTGTTGGTTGCTGGTTCACTCTATTGATAGTTTCTTTTGCTGTGCAGAAGCTCTGGAGTTTAATTAGATCTCATTTGTCTATTTTGGCTTTTGTTGCCATTGCTTTTGGTGTTTCAGTCATGAAGTCTTTGCCCATGCCTATGTCCTGAATGGTATGGCCTACGTTTTCATAATGGGAGATTTTAACACCCCACTAGCAACACGAGACAGATCAGCAAGACAGAAAATTAACAAGGATATCCAGGACTTAAACTCTGATCTGGACCAAGCAAACCTAATAGGCATCTACAGAACTCTCCACCCCAAATCCACAGAATATACATTCTTCTCAGCACCACGTCACACTTATTCTATAATTGACCAGATAATTGGAAGTAAAACACTCCTCAGCAAATGCAAAAGAATGGAAATCATAACAGTCTCTCAGACCACAGCATGATCAAATTAGAACTCAGGATTAAGAAACTCACTCAAAATCGCATAACTACTTGGAAACTAAACAACCTACTCCTGAATGATTACTTCATAAATAATGAAATGAAGGCAGAAATAAATATGTTCTTCAAAACCAATGAGAACTAAGACACAATGTACCAGAATCTCTGGGACACATTTAAAGCAGTGTCTAGAGGGAAATTTATAGCACTAAATGCCCACATATGAAGCAGGGAAAGATCAAAAATCTATACCCTAACATCACAATTAAAAGAACTAGAGGAGCAAGATAAAAAAATTCAAAAGCTAGCAGAAGAAAAGAAATAACTAAGATCAGAGAAGAACTGAAGGAGTTAGAGGCACAAAAAACCTCTTAAAAAATCAATAAATTGAGGAGCTGTTTTTTAGAAAAGATCAGCAAAATAGATAGACCACTAGCCAGACTAATAAAAAAGAAAAAAAGAGAAGATTCAAATAGATGCAATAAAAAATGATAAAGAGGCTGTCACCACCAATTCCACAGAAATACAAGCTACGATCAGAGATTACTACAAACACCTCTATGTACCTAAACCAGTAAATCTAGAAGAAATGGACAAATTCCTGGACACTTACACTCTCCCAAGAATAAACCAGGAAGAAGCTGAATTCCTGAATAGATCAATAACAAGGTCTGAAGTTGAGGCAGCAGTTAATAGCCTACCAATCAAAAAAAGTCCAGGACCAGATGGGTTCACAGCTGAATTCTACCAGAGCTACAAAGAGGAGCTAGCACCATTCCTTCTGAAACTATTCCAAACAATACAAAAAGAGAATCCTCTCTAACTCATTTTATGAGATCAATATTATCCTGATACCAAAACCTGCAGAGATGCAACTAAAAAAGAAAATTTCAGGCCAATATCCATAATGAATATTGATGCAAAAATCTTCAGCAAAATACTGGTAAACTGAATCCAACAGCACATCAAAAAGCTTATCCATCATGATCATGTAGGCTTCATCCTGGGGGTGCAAGGCTGGTTCAACATCCACAAATCTATAAACTTAATCCATTACATAAACAGAACCAAAGACAAAAACCACATGATTATCTTAATAGATGCAGAGAAGGCCTTCGACAAAATTCAACACCACTTTATGCTAAAAACTCTCAGTAAACTAGGCATTGATGGATCATATCTCAAAATAATAAGAGCTATTTATGACAAACCCACAGCCAATATACTGAATGGGCAAAAACTGGAAGCATTCCCTTTGAAAACAGGCACAAGATAAGGATGCCCTCTCACACCACTCCTATTCAACATAGTATTGGATGTTCTGGCTAGGGCCATCAGGCAAGAGAAATAAATGAAAAGTATTCAAACAGGAAGAGAGGACATCAAATTGTCCCTGTTTGCAGATTACATGATTGTTTATTTAAAAAACCCCATCATCTCAGTCCAGCATCTCCTTAAACTGATAAGCAACTTCAGCCAAGTCTCAGGATACAAAATCAATGCGCAAAAATTGCAAGCATTTCTTTACAGCAATAATAGAGAGTCAAATCATGAGTGAACTTCCATTCACAATTGCTACAAAAAATAAAATACCTAAGAATACAACTAACAAGCAATCTAAAGGATGTCTTCAAGAGAACTACAAACCACTGCTAAAGGAAATAAGAGAGGACACAAACAGATGGAAAAACATTCCATGCTCATGATTAGGAAAATCAATATCGTAAAAATGGCCATACTGCCCAAAGTATTTATACATCCAATGCTATCCCCATCAAGCTACCCATACTTTCTTCACAGAATTGGAAAAAAAAAAAAGACCACCTTAAACTTCATATGGAACCAAAAAAGAACCTGCATAGCCAGCACAATCCTAAGCATAAAAACAAAACTGGAGGCATCATGTTACCTGACTTCAAAGCATCATATATTTTTTAAAAGCTTGTTGTTTCAATCACAACATATGTGGGAACTATTGTATAAAATGCAGAACTGAAAATAAGTCCTCTTTGCCCTTTTGGAGCTCAAAGTCTAGAAGTTGAAGGAAAAAAGTACAAATAAGTGTATGTTATAAAGGTGTTTATTGTATTAGAATCCTATGCCTCATCTATAATCTGATTTCAAAATATCAGCAAATTATTCCTTTTAAATGACCACATAAATATTCATCAAATTACTGTGGGAAAGGAACAAGAGGGGATAATGATCTACTTAAATATTTAAAATATAATCTTAAACATCTTTATAATTTAAACAGTTGGGAATTGGTGAATGAATGGACAACTGCAAGCTTATGAATAAAAATAAATGAAGTAATTGAACATGTGGCACTTCAAATCATTGGGGAAAAGTGCGTTTTAATGACAGATACTTAGAAAAAAACATTTTGAAGCCTTACTTTGAGGGATCAGTGAGACTTCTCTTTCCTTCTGAATTCCCTAAGCACTTCTTGCCTGTCAGCACCTCCTCACAGTCATTGATGGATTTGACAGGAAGAACTAGGTTCTTTCTCCTTTGAATTGGCCTTCCTGCAGAGAGTATGTCATCGGTCTACTCTCAAATATGCAGTAAACAGGTAGTAACTGCCTTCTTCCTCCAGTAGGTGCCTATTGTCTTGTGCTTCCTGTGACTGGGTGGGAGAGGCTACCTGAAAGATCAACAAGGTCCGGCATTTAGCTTAAAAAAAGAAAAAAAAACTAGATTTCTAGTGTTGTTAGAGTGAATGCTTTCAAGCTTTGCGGGGGATTGACAAAGTACAAAGCATGTGGGTTTGTGACTCTAGCAGGTGTTGCTGCTGTATATCACACTATACTTTTCCAGGTGTACCACTGGCTGCAGCCTGAGCCAGTGGCTTTAAGCCTTGGACATCAAGCAGGCAAACCAGGCAAGATGTTGACCTTGCTGCATTAGTGCAGGTATGGCAGGTTTGCCCAGAAGTGAGTGGCTGTTTTTATACAGGAAGGATTGCAGGCAAGTGGCTCTAACTAAAAGGCATGCAGGGCTCACAGACCCTACGCTGTTCCAGCTTATCCTCTTGTTTCCAAAGGGGCAGCCTGCCCTGCAATTACTGGAGAGGCTGACACAGAATTCACTATTTTTCAAAATTGGATTTTGAACAAATGCGCTGGGAAGCAGCATCACAGTTGCTATTTTTAACTGCAAGGAAGCTGGTGTCCCTGTGAACTAGTGAGGTTTCTGCTTTTAAGTTGTTGTTGCTAGCCTTAAAGAGACAGTGTTAGAAAACTGCTCCAAATCCTATCCTGTACCCAGAGTCCTGTGGAGGGACAAATCTTGGATTCATGTGGCTGGTTCAGAGGCTCCAGTGCGATGCCCCTGGCACGTGGTCTCCAACTGGTCTGGATTAGTTAATAACACAAGCTCTGACCATGGCATTAGGGTTACTGAATTCAATGTATATGCAATCTTTCAGGCACATGGCAGAGGTATTGATTCTTCTCAGGCCCTCAGGGACTCAACTTCAGAAGAATCCATAGCAGCAACAATTGGCTGGCACAGTGGCTCACACCCATAATCCCAGCTTTTAGGGAGGCTAACGTGAGAGGGTCATTTGAGCCCAGGACTTTGACATCAGCCTGGGCAACATAGTGAAACACTCTACAAAAAAAAAAAAATAATAAAAATATTAGCCAGGTGTGGTGGTATGTGCCTGCAGTTCCAGCTCCTTGGGAGGCTGAGGCAAAAGGATTGCTTGAGCCCTGGAGTTCGAGGCTGCAGTGAGCTATGACTGCACTACAAACAAATAAATAAATAAAAATTTTAAAATAGCAGTAACAACTTAAGAATCTGAGGAAAGGATTTCTCCATTTAAACAAATGGAAGGAGGAAGAGAAAACCTTCCTAGGAGATAGATTTCAGGAGATGGGTCCAAACAGGTGCATGCAAAAAGCAGTGGCAATAGCCATGATGGAAAAAGTCTGCCAAAACCTGCTCTCGACAGTGTACAGATAGATCCTACACCCACAATCAAGTCAGTGTGAGACTACCAGACGCTCAGTGTTCAAAACCAAAGTGGAAATTCAGAGATTTTACACAGAGGAAGATATTTTATTTCCCTAGAGATGAGAATTTCATAATGTCAAAATTAACCTCTTGTAGGGGGATTTCTCTCTGGTAAGTTTTATTTCACTGGCCATTGATTCTGGCAAACTGGCGTAGAATCAGCCTAAAGTTAAGATTTGCTTTTATCTCTCCCTTTCACCCATATGCCACTGTGCTCCTGCTGCTGCTGTGGGCAACACTGGGTACAAGCAGGTGTCTAGGATCACAACACTGCCTGAGTTAACTTGTTGGGGTAGAGAGTCGCTCATTTTATATCTTGGCAAGGAAGCACAGCTATAAAATCTTCATATCCTCTTAAATCTTTGAGCTTCCTAAGCATAATATCAGTGACTAAATAGTTAATTCTGAGGCCCTAGATTAATTCTCATTCCATTAAAATAATCCACCATTCTGTTAGGAGACAGTCTAGAATGCAGCAATTGAAGAAACCTCAAATCCACCCAACATGAATTTTCTATCTGAGATGGGGCAGAATGAAATGTTTCAGAGGACAGATGGAAGACCTTGATTTCCTTGAACATTTTATTCATAAGACCAGATAATTTGATATCAGATTTGAATTCATTTTAGACTTTAACTTTGGAATTATAAAGACAGTTAAACTTTAGAATTAATTTCTCCCAGAAAATTTGGTGATGGGACAAAGTTTACAGTAGAAATTTTTAGCATCTCAAGAATGTTTTCATTGATTATTAGAATATCTTAATTTCATTGTTATACCAGACCACATGGATAGTCATAGTTTGGAAGAGAACTCAAAAATAAACATTTGGCTTTGAGTTTAGCTTTACCTTGGATTCAATTTAGTAGTGACCCATTTCAGAGTCTTTCTGAGTAAAATGTGTATTACCTGTCCACCAGGAGGATCTAGAGAGGGGCAGTGGTTGGAATAGAAGGAGGGGCTTATGAAGGTAGAAGCAGAACTGCCTGACAGCCTGCGGACCTCTGTCTTTGAGGAAGGGGATGGCAGGGATCAGATGGCCTGTTTCTGCCATCACCAGGCTACAGTGGGGTGGCGCTGCCCAGGCTGCACACTTCATGGAGTCAGTAGGAGCCCCACCTCTTCCAGCTTGGAGTGGGAGCTTCCTGGGTGCTGCTGCGATCACCCAAACTGTGGCTGCAGACCCAGACCTTCTGCTCCAGGGACCAGGCTGGAGTCCTGCCCTCCTCGGAGAGGCTGCAGCTGCCCAAGCTGCAGCTGTCAATCTGAGCCTCCCTGTGTTCTTGGGGACCTGGGAAGGTCCCTGCTGCCCTCACAGGCTCAGAAGTGCCTGCTCCTACTGCCTGCATTATTCCTGCTGTTGGCAGCTGCTTGATCTTAGGGCAGCGTCCGGCTGAGCCTGGGCAGTGATGAACAGCAGCAGGAGCCAGACAGATTCCTGGGCAGAAGGGAGGCGGGTCTCTCATGAGGCCTTACCTTCAGGCCAGGGAGGGCCTGAGGCTGGGGGCAGGCCATCAGTCCCATGGACCAAAGTGGGAACTTCTGGTGGCTTTTCCAGGCCCACCTATGGCTGCTCATGAAGCACTTGGCATCCACTTCCTCCCCTCTGAAGCCCATAAATGATGCGTGTTCAGCCAGAGCTGAGCAGATAATTGGGTGACCAGCTGCAGACAGGAGCTACCCTCTCTGCTGAGAGCTTCAGAGACCTCTGACAGGAGCTACCCTCTCTGCAGAGACTCTGGGACTACCAGTTCCAGAGAGGAACTACCCTCTCCAGGGCTGCTTCTCTGCTGAGAACTAGACACTCGTCAGGATGATCTGCGGCAGAGAGGAGCCACTCACTCCAGGGCCTCCTCTCTGCTGAGAGTTGAACACTCAACAGGACAACCTGCCTACAGAAAGAAGCTACCCACTGTGTCTCTTCTGAGCTGTTTCTAACACTCAGTGAAGCTCCTCTTCATCTTGCTCATTCTCCCTTTGTTTGCATACCTCACTCAGTCTTCCTGGACACAGGACAAGAACTCAAGCAAAGGTGCCACTGACCACAGAGATTACCAGCCAGAAAAGGGACACCACGAGGATCCTGGAACGGAACTTGGCTGTGTTCCTGCTTGACCTAGGCTTAATAGTTAAGTCCAATGTATTTAAAGCACAAAGTGTGTAAGTTTGTGAAGAGGGTACACTTCATCTCTAATTTTCTATTTTCCAGGGGGAGGGATTGTCCTGAAACACTAATAGCCTCTTGATTCACTTCCTTGATTCCTCATACCAAGGTAAACTGAGTTATCTAGTGCTTTTGGTTTTTGTTTTCTCACCTAGGTAAACTTTCATTTTCCCAAATCTTAAACGAAGAGCATTTGTTCTTTTTCCTTCTACATCCTGCCCTCCACTAAGATAAGTGATTTGGATGCTAGTGTCTGCTCTGAAGACCCAAACCTTTCCTCTAACAGGCTATTACTCTAAAGACTAGGCTGAGAAGAGGTCACAAGCTCATTTAGGGCTTAGTAGTGACTAATTACAATATTAATAATTTGCTATTGTCATAATAATGCCACCTAACCAATACTCCAAAATCAGTAACATACACCAATTGGCATTTAGTCACTTGCTTACAGGTCTGCAGATAGGCTATGGAAGATATTCCATTCTGGGTGCCTCATTTTGCACCCAGACAGGAGGTACAGCAAAATCCTAAGGTATATTTTCTTGTAAGGAAAATCAGAAGCTCCCAGAAAGGGTGGTGGGAATAGCTGTTCATAAGGATTAGGTTTGGCAAACTCTCACTTCCATCTATTGAGTAGAAGTCCACAGACCAGGGCAATATCTGGGGTTAAGGTCGTATCTTCTTCCATAGAGGTATTGGGTGTGGGAAGGGAGTAAATATTTGTCAAACAATAACATATATCACCTGGAAATATTAAGATATAAGTCACTATTTCTGATGTAATTAATATGAAAAATAATAATTTGTTACAAAGCTTGCCTTCATCTTTTCCTATTCTGTACACAATAAAAAGATATTTTTTCTTCTTTTTTACATGCCTTAGTTTAAGAAAGCTTAATTTAATTGAAATATGCTAGAAAGAACTAAGATAGTATATATAGTTACATAATTGCATGTAGAAGTCATTGTATTATGTATTTATGCTCTGAAACACACATAATTCTGCCTTCACTTTCTAGAGATCATTTGTTAATTTATGAAAAGGTAATAATATAAAAAATCAGTCACAAGATTTACATTAAATATTTTGCTCCTTCAAAAACTTTTATATTTGTAATCTATTTGACTCTTACATCAATCCTATGACACAAGCATAGAAACAGATATAAATATGGATAGAGAGACTTTGGAAATTCATATGTTTAAAAATAAAGGAAATCCAAGTAGTTCTGAAAATTTAAATGACCAAAGTCATCCCACTAGGCTTAAACTTAAAACTTTTGTCTACACTTTTCCTCTACCCAGCAATCTTAACACAACTTAGTAGATCCAATAATAGGCACAAATTATATACATACAAAGACTTTGTACTGTAATATTGGCCTTTGTTATTCATATAGCCTTTCAAAGAAATAAAAATATATTCTGGATTTCCAATTGTGTTTCATTGAATTTTGCATGCTTTGTTTTTAGAAAATTGATTAGTTTTGTGAAGTACTTTTTCTCTGAAGTACTTTTTCTCTGAAAAATACAGAAATTGAACTTTGGATACATCTATTGAATCCTTTACTGATCGATATCTTTACCTTGATTTCTTTCTCTATATCTCTACTCCTCCCTCTACCCATATGTATACCAGTATAGCCTATGATTTTATTTTTTGTGAAGATTGTGGAGTGCCTGGAGAGGTAACTGTCTACTTAAAACATTAATGGATTAAAAGTGGGAACTTTGCAGTTCTAAATTTCTTCTAAAAAGAGACTATAGAGAAATGAGAGCAGTTTGGCAACAAGTCAGAAAACCCAGGTGGTAAGTGAATCATTTTAGTAAAATTCAGTAAATGGCAATTTTTTTTAAGTGTGGTTTCCTGTAACATAGAAGTCTTGGTGGCAAATATTGTCAGATGAGGTGGCAGGATGAATGCAAACGAGTGGTGAGTGGCTGTGGAAAACAACACTTCTGAAATCATCGCCATCTGCTTTTGAAATGAAGGACAAATAAGGTGACTCTTTGTTTTGCAAAAGAGAATTATAAGCAGTTTTTAAAAAACTGTGTCCCGACTAATATTCCCCACTGCTGCTTCCCCTAATCCTGGGACTCCTGAAGATCATGGATTTGAGACATTTAAGCCATTCTTGGATCAAAGCTTTTGTACTAAATCAGTTCTATGTTGAGAATAGAAAAAATGAAACAAAAACAAAAAAACTTAAGAATTCTTTATTGTTCACTTTCACAAAATAAATATTTAAATCGAGAAATAGAAGCAATATTTTATAAAGGTTGTCATATTTTAAAATTTGAATAACTACATTAACAAGCCTCAGCACAATAGCTTATGATTACCATGCTAACCCATGCTATCTTTTAAATTTATTGGGTTATACAATATTTTTTTAAACTTATGATGTTTTCATATAGCTTTTAATAAAATGTTCTTTAATCCAGTTTTAGTCCAATTTTCTAAAGTAACAGCCCTCCCTAACCATGGTGCTTTTCATTACAGATGCAAACCTAAAAGGAATCTGGCCCAAGAGAAATTATGTTCTTATATACCTCTATCTAATAAAGAAAACCTGCACTTACAAAGTAAAATGTAAATTTCAAAATACCACTAGGTGAATTCTGACGTGTCAGCCATTTTCACACAGTAAACGCTGTGCATTCTTATCAATAGGACAGACCAGAGCCTGGAAAATAACTCGAACTAGATCACAGGAGTCAGGTTTATGGAAATTGCATAGTGGGCCAATCCTCTCTTCCTAGATTTAGCAAGAAATAGGGAGAAATACTCAGAGCTAAACTGGATTTCTCAGAATGGAATAGAATGGAAAAGAAGGAAACTGTAATAACAAATAGGTATATTACAGGTTCCAGATACAGTCTGTAAAACAGCATTATATTTCACCTGGATGGTTGCAATAACTTTCCAACTGGTGCCTCCACTTCTGCTCATGACCCTATGCTGTCTATTCTCCATAGAACAGCCTTAGTGGCTTCTTTAAAATATGTCATTTTCTCACTTCTCTGCTCAAAAACCTTCGATGGTTTCCCATGTCTCTCATGATAATATCCCAAATCCTCACATGTCCTCCCATCCCCAGATCAACTTCTCTGATGCCATTTTCGTCCTTTGGTCATTCTGCTTAAGGTATCCTGGCTTCTTAGATTATACAAGTAATCCACCATTTCAGAGTGTATGTATTTGCTATTCCCTTTTCTTGAAATATTCTTACGTTAGAAAGTGATGCACAGCTTGGTGCATCACTTCATTCAAGTCTCTGCTCAAATGCTATCCTTTCAGGGGCCCTCTCTGACTACTATTTGTAAAAGGACACACCACTCCTCTGGCCTTCAGAACAAAACCACCAGTACTCTTTTCATTTTATTGTCCTTATCATCATTTACATTTTTTATTGTCCCTGTTTCTCTACTGGATATAAACTCTACAATGGCAGCCTAGTTAAAAAAAATCAGCAGTTATCACAAGATCTCTTTGTACATAAGAAAAGTGAGGTTTATAAGCGTAAATAGCTTGCCAAATATTACCAGTTACATAGCACATCTGTAATGGAACCCTGGTTTTCAGACTTTAGGCCCTGCTCACTTTTATTCTCTTTAACCTCCAGTTATTTTTCTTGAAAAGGAAAAGCATTAATAAAATGCTGGGACATAGAAAATGTGATTTGGGGATGCTACAGGAAAGTTCTTTACATCTCTACCTCATGTGTGTGATGAATTTCATTCACAAACTCCTTTTATCTGGAGTTGAGTTTCCTCTTTTTGTCATCTATTTAAAGCCCTTTCAATGCTCCCTTTTTGAAAAAACGTCTGCAACCTTCCTGTTTCCTACAATCGATTGACTGTTATTTCTAGTAGCAGACCTCTTTCTTTAAGCTAAGCCAGAAGCAGAAAACAAGAAGCAAAACAAATAAAAATGGAGCTTCTCTGCAGAAGCAGGTTTGCAGACTTTGTTGTGTATCATGTGATCTTCACCATGACTTAGGTACCACCCAGGCTTAGAGGAGGGAAAAATAACAATCCAGGTATTTCTCTTGTGTTAAAGGAATGTATTAGTCTAGTCTCACACTGCTTTAAAGAAATACCTGAGACTGGGTAATTTACAAAGAAAATAGGTTTAATTGGTCTTTGTTCAACAAGCAGCACAGGAAGTATAGCTAAGGAGGCCTCAGGAAATTCACAATCATGGCAGAAGGTGAAGGGGAAGCAGGCATATCTTACATGGCCAAAGCAAAAGGAAGAGAGAGCGGGAGATGGTGCTACACACTCTTAAACAATGAGATCTCGTGAGAACTCACTATTACAAGAACAGCAAAGGAGAAATCCACCCTCATAATTCAACCACCTCCCACCAGGCCCCTCTTCCAACATTAGATATTACAACTGGACATGAGATTTGGGCAGGGACACAGATCTAAATCATATCAAGGAACAAGAGATGTTCTCTAAGTTTGCAGGTTATCCAGCCTGGCTCATCTGGATAGGTAATCAGGTCATGAAGAATAAATTAACACTTTCCACAGGAGATCAGAGAGTTATGAATATAATCAGTATTTCTCTTAGGAGTCATATATTTCAATCCAGAAATGTAATATCTGAAACACTGCATTAGTATTCTATTTTCCTATTCTAAAATATACAGCTATAATACAGAGATTGCATAGCCAGAAAATATTGAATAATTTCATTGCAATTCTGTATTTGTGATCAAGATTGAGAGTTGTGTAAAGCAGCTTTGATGATATTTTTATTTTGTTTTTCCGTCTGACTTTTTAAGCTACTTAATTGTGAAACGTGGTTTGTCTGACCCTTGTAACATTATATCCTTTAAACCAATATATTTATCAATTGCACATGAAACAAACACTAATATCTTTGCGATATATAACCTCTTGAGCTATTTATCTTACAGACGTTATTTGTGCTTTACTGAAAAAGACTACTGTACTGAATGGAATATCCCCAGAAGTCATATAAGTGTGTTTTCTTCCTCTAATCCTCACCATAAATAATCAATCTTTCAGTAGATACCTGGTCCAAATCAGGCAAATTAAATTTTCCCTAGGAATTTGAAATCTAAAAAGGAGAGACACTGGGCCTGCATCCTTGGATTGCTCAACTTTTTCTAAATTACTGAAGATGTCCAGTGTCTTGTCAATAAATTTCCTCTATCTCCTTCTCATGTTCCCTGTTTTTTTTTTTTTTTTTGCAAAAGGAGTAGTTGTTGGTAACTAAATAAATTTCATCTATCTATCTCTCCAATAAAGATAAAACCTAATTTTCATACCTTGAAATGCCTTATTTTCTTCTTGATAGCAGCATTTAAATTTTACTTAGAATATTATTTCACTCAAACTATAACTCCCACTAGAGAATCAGATTCTTTTTTTTCTATATACTAGACCAAATATACATGTTCATAATAGACTGCCAGACAATACAGAGACTCAGACAATAAAACTCCGACACTCCTGATTAGCCAGCAGCTTCTTATTAGTTCAGAGCACAATATAGAAACATTTTCTAGCATATGAGCCTCTGTTTCTCCACCTGAGAAATGAGATGGATTCTGAATTTAGACTTACTACTGACAATTTATACTTACTACTGATAATAAAACTGACTACTCAAAGTAAAATTTATTAAAATGTATTCCCTGAATGTAAGAACCACGTATTATACTTCTGTGTGTGCATGTGTGCGTGTGTGTGTGTGTGTGCGCGCGCATGTGTGTATAAGGCAGGGTCTTGCTCTATCACCCAGGCACAAGCAATCTTACTGCCTCAACCTCCTGAGTAACTGAGACCACAGGCATGTGCCCCCATGCCCAACTGTTTTTGCATTTTTTGTAGAGATGGGGTCTCTGTGTGTTGCCCAAGTTGGTCTCAAACTCCTGACCTCCATCTGCCTGTCTTGGCCTCTCAAAGTGCTGGGATTACAGGTGTGAGCCACAAGGCTTGGCCTATTATATTTCTTTTTATCCTTATGATCCCTAGTATGTAAAAGGTGTTCAGTTATAATTCAGTTATTACAATATCTGTTGAATGAATTTAAATATTTAAAACAACTGGGAGATTTAACTTAATATATTAAATCAGAATTAGTAGGTTAGATATAAATGTTAATTTTATGCTGGTAAAGCTTTTAAATTTTATATAGCAAAAGAATATGCTTAAATGTTAAGTATATTCTGAATAAATATTTTTATACTTAAACATAAGGGTTAACTTTGAGAAGTAATAGAAGACATACCATCAACAGAAAGCAGATTGGTGAATGCCAGAGGCTGGGAAGAAGGAAGAATGGGTGTAAGTGCTTAATGCACATAAGATTCTCTTTTGGGGTGATAAAAATGTTTTGAAACTTGATACAGGTGATCATTGCACAACATCATGAATATACCAAATGCAACTTAATTCTACCCTTTAAAATGGTTAATTTTGTGTTATGTGTATTTCATTTTGTAAAAAGACATGTTATCAGGAAATAATGTAAAAAAGCCAGACAGGAGGAAAGAATCTTCGCCTTCTTAAATTTTCATTATCTTGAGATTAATGTAAGAAAGCTTGCAAATATGTGCCACTCATTGAATAAAATTTCTCCCTTTGCTCTCTCTGAAGGATAAAGATGGCTTATAATGAGCGAAAACAGCAGATGAGAGTTGAGACAAACAGCATCATTTTCATTAATCATAATTATTAGCTAAGAAGATTTTCATGGTCAGAATGTGTTATAGATATGCTTTTGTGAGGAAAATTAACAAGATTAACTTGGTAAACTTATAGCAAGTAAATATCTAAAATCAGTCAAGCGTATAAAAGTTTCTATATAGAGAGAATATATCTGGTTTAAATGCAAAGCACTGTAAGATAAAGCCCTGAAAAATAAAGTAATCTGGAATTACAGTGTGCTCCTTAAAACTTCATTTGACTTTACAAGGTCACTGTGCAGTGACCAATACAATATATTGTTTTGGAAAGCAAATGACATTATTAAATGCCCTATCTTACCTATGTAACAAATGTGCACATCCTGCACATGTACTCTTGAACTTAAGATAATTTTAAAAAAGAAAGCACAGAGAAAAGACCTTTTTTTGACTGAATATTTCCTAATTGCACATGAAACAAACACTTTAGACAGAATTTTTTTTTGTAGAATATTTTGTCATGAAATAAACTCTTTAGCAGGTCTAAAGGTTATACCATACACCATTAGGGGGTAATTTTGTTCTTTCTTAAGGTAGAAGGAAATATCTGTACTAGAATAATAAATCAGTCTTTTTGTTATAAGAAAAGTCTAATGTGTGGTCATAAACAGCAGTCATTTTAAAGACTGATTTTTATAGATATTATTTAAAATATACTTCCTGTCTGTATTCTTCATACTTTCTTGTTTAAATTTATTAACAACGGCAACAAAAATAAATGCTCCATCTTAGTGAAGGGCAACACCATCCTCTAAGGTATAGATGTCAAAGATGATTACCAGGTTCCTACACAAACCGAGTAATCATCAAACCAGGTAATCACAAACCAGATAATCATCTTTGACTCCTCCATCTTCATGTAATCTATCACCACATCTGGTTGGCTTTACTATCTATCCATCTATGTATTTATGTAATATCAAACTTAGCTACTTTTTAACAGCCTCACCACCAGTATTTCATTCATCTATCATAGGTTCTCATACTATAGGAACTTCTTATCCCTACCAAAACAGATCTATGCTCTCCCGAACCTGTTGAATATATACATGCTCGAAGATCCTTAAAACATAAGAATCTGATCATGACATTCCCTGTTTAGAATCCTTCACTGACTTTTCACTGCTCTTCTCATGATTATAAGAACCTTTTCATCTATCCTTTGCTTGACTCTCCTTCTCCAGCCAGGCATCTAGTCCCTCCAGTCATAACAGCTTCCTCTCACTTCCTCAAGTGCACCATGATTTCAACAATTCAGAGGATTCACCCATTATTCTCTAGAATCAATGCTTTTCCTTCTGCCTCTATCCCCTATCTTCACTTCCTGCTCTTCATTCACATTCTACTTAAATAACACTTCAGCACAGAAGCTTTTCCTGATAACAGATTAGACCAGGTCCCTCAAATGTTTTCATAACACATAGGAGTATTTATTTTATAACAATCATCACTGTTTTAGGGCACAGATTTCATGTAAATATTTTATCTTTTACCAGATTATAAGCCCCATGAGAAGTGAGACCATGTCTATTTTCCTCACTACTATGTTCCAGTTACAAAGAATACATGAATTTGCAGTTGACAATAATTAAATTAGAAGAAGAATCTAGCAAAGTAACATTAGCTGTTATTGGACAAATAATGCTTATGCTAATCATCCTCTTCCCCCAATTCTTATTGATGACATTATCAAATTTAGCACTTAAATGCACTATAATAAATTTATGATTTTAGTTATACTCCTAGTTAGCTTGCAAGTTTCTTAGAGAAATAAGTATGTCTAATATATCTTCTGTATTCCTCTGTCATCTCATGTTGTGAAGAGCACACAGAAGGTAATCAATAAATACTACTTGATTAATCAATATCTTTCATTTTAAAAATAACGTACCCACGGTATTTTCCCAGAACTCCAGGACATTTAATGATTACATATGGATATTTTATATATGCATCATACCAAGGAGAGCTGAAGCAAAATTCATGATTTTCCTCCAAAGAAGTTCCTTCTCTCATCTTCTGAATCTCTGTAAATAGCACTACTGCACGACTGAAGTGATTCTTTAAAAATACTACCTGTCTAAATGCTTTCCTGCCTAAAATTCTATGAAGCCTTCCCATCAGATGTAGAATAACACCTAAACTCTTTACTATAAACCAAGTTCTCACATGTGCTGGCTCTTGCTTATCTTTCCAACTTTATCTAAAAACTTTGTTCCTCTTTGTCCTCCTTGCTCTTTCCACATTGATGTTCTTGTAAGTCAAAGTCGTCAAGCTCATTCCCACTTTAGACCTTTTGTCTCAATTTCCACTTGCCTAGAAAGCACCTCTTCTGATTTTCATTGACTGAATCCATCTTTGTCATTTGCATACGTATTAGTCCGTTTTCACACTGCTATAAATACCTGAGACTGGGTAATTTATAAAGAAAAGAAGTTTAATTGTCTTGCTGCTCCTACAGGCAATACAGAAAGCATGGCTGGGAGACCACAGGAAATTTACAATCATGGTGGAAGGCTCAGGGGAAGCAGGTGTATCTTCACATGGTCCAAGCAGGAGGAAGAGGTGGAGGGCAGAGTTGCTACACACATTTAAATAACCAGATCTCAGGATAACTCACTGATATGGTTTGACTCTGTGTTCCCACCCAAACCTCATCTTGAATTATACTTCCATAATTCCCATGTGTTGTGGGAGGGACCCAGTGGGAGATAATTTGAATCATGGGGGTGGTTTACCCATACTGTTCTCATGGTAGTGAATAAGTCTTGAGATCTGATGGTTTTATGAGGGGTTTCTGCTTTTGCATCTTTCTCATTTTCTCTTGCCACGGCCATGTAAGAAGCACCTTTTACCTCCTGCCATGATTCTGAGGCCTCCCTCGCCATTTGGAACCGTAAGTCCAAATTAAACCTCTTTTTCTTCCCAGTCTCAGGTATGTCTTTATCAGCAGTGTGAAAACGAACTAATAAAGTAAATTGGTACCAGTAAAGTGGGGCATTCCTGAAAAAATACCCAAAAATGTGGAAGTGACTTTGGAACTGGGTAATGGGCAGAGGTTGGAACAGTTTG
>CAUYQU010042980.1:0-28877 GCA_963574635.1 Cheracebus regulus | reverse complement strand
GGGACGTCAAGCTGTGGTGAGTGGGGGAGTCTGCCGCTGCCTTATGTGAACGTATGACTCAAACATACACATCAAAAGCATACAGGGGTCGCCACATGTGCTAGGATCCCAGGGGAACCTTGGCTTCTTCACACCTTTCTCTAGCTCCATATTCTCACCCGAGATTTATCATATTCTACATTCAGAAGAAAATTGTTTCTAAAATGTAATATAAAACGTACACACATGCACACATAGATTGAACCATAAGCAACTGCTATTGTCGTAGGTCAACATGGTTGAATGTTCAACTTCACACACACACACACACATTAGACACACACATCCTAAAATCAAGGTGGAGCAACAAACACCCATTGGTGCATAGGGGCTGGCAAGACAGCTGAGTCTCGTGTTATGGCCATGCCTCTGCGGATGTGGGATGCTTTGGCTGACCCTCACACCATCAGCCCCTCTGTGCCATCAGAGCTTGAACTCCACGGGGCTGACCAGGACCAGTCCTTCGTTCACCTGCCAGCATCTGTCATGCCTCCTGACTTAAAGCCTAACAGAGATGTCCTCCTCCTCCATTGCAGGGATGTTTTTCTTCTGCTGTGACTATTGGCCACAGGACCGAGTTTTACCCACATGTGTGCCTTGTGACCATCATCCTGCCCACGGGGGCAGGCTGGGGCTGCAGTAGGGACACCACTGTGTCCCCTACACTAGCAGGCTTTTGGAGGGGGCCCCTTCCATTCACTGCACCCCACCTGTGTGCTCATGGCTGATGAGGGCTGGCCACCGAGCCAGAGTTACTGGAAACATCACATTATTAAAAAGATATACCTTGTGATGGGGAGCTTGTTACACAGCCGTGATTCTGCAGGAAGTTTATGGCAGGATACTTCCTCAGCCTGGAACAAATGTCTCCCTGGTCACACATTGTCAGGGAGCGCAGTTTCTCCGCTTGAAGATACATGCTTGCTGTGGAAAGTTCCCTGCAGAGGTGATAGATGGCCATCCCCGTCAGGCCCTGCTGCAGGGAATGTGTCCTAAATCAACACCCATCAGGTCTGCCCATTCACCATTTGAGAGACGCCTCTCAAAGATCTGCAAACGCTCTGTCTCTGTCTGAGTGCCTCGGGTCCATGGGTCCCAACTGTAGCAGAAAGCCCTTGGCCCTTGCACTCGCTCACGGCCCTTCACCAACAAGCACATGGCAGAAGCTCCGGGTCGGCTCCCACATGCAGAAAGCCCTCCATGCTCAGGGTCCCCTCAGGCCTCAGGCTGGCAGGGCCAGCATCAGCCACGGGTCTTGCAGAGGAAACTGTCTCTCCCTGTCTGGGGTGCTCTTCGCTGACATGTGTTTATTCTCTATATCTCTCTAAACTTTGTTGCAACCCTTCAATCTCTTAAAAGAAAAACTATAGGCAAATTGAATTTTCACAGAGTTTGAGCAATTTTAAAAAACAATTTGCAAATCAGGCAGCCCCCAGAATCACAGCAGATTCAGAAAGACTCCAAGGATGCCTTGCGGTCAGAGCAAATTTATAGACAAAAAAGGAAAGTGACACACGGAAAATGGAAGTGAGGTACAGACGTGGCCGGGCTGGTTACAGCTTGGCGTTTCCCTTATTTGGACACAGTCTGAACAGTGGGCTGCTGTAAGTGGTTGAAGTATGGCTGCTGGGATTGGCCGGGACCCGCCGATGGTTACAGAAGCCACTCCTAGGTGAGGTTTTCAGTCTACCTGCTAAGCTAGGTTACAGTTTATCCACAAGGACTCAGCAGGTATGGAAGCACAGAGGCTGCCTCAGGCCATGTTTACTTTGATTTAACACTTCCTTCCCAAGCACACTTTTTAAGAATGTAAACTAACGTGAGGCCCAAGCCTGACTCGAGGGTTGCAGTTCAAGCAGTCAGCCTCACTTTGGAGCCTATAGCCCATCGGCTCGGACACCTCCAGCTGTGTGACCTCGAGCAAGAAACTGCACCTCTCTGGCCTCAGTGTCTTCACCTGCAAAAGGCAGTTAGTGCCCGGCCTGCCTCCCAGGCTGTTGTGAGGCCTGGCCCAGTGTCTGGCCTCAGTGAGAGCTCGGAGAGCATCTGCTGTCACTCCCACTCCTCCAGGCCCCCAGACAGGACTTGTCTGAACACACTGCAGGCTGGGTCAGTGAGCAGCCTGTGAGCGGCCCTGACCCTATTCACAGCTGCTGCATGACCCTGAACAGGCCACCTACCCACTATGGGCCTCAGCTTTCCCATCAGCAAAATCGAGGGCTTGGGTCAAATCGTTCCCGAAGTCCTGCTCAGCCTTCACATTCCTGTCAGTCAGCTCTCGTAAGATCTGGGTTTGTCTCTGCATCTACGCATTGGTTACAAAAAAAAAAAAAAAAAAAATTCAAAAATGAGCAAAATCCAGATACCACAATTCATCTGTCAATCGAAGTCATAGGCCCAGATCAGATGGAAAATTCCAGTGCTCTAGGGCAAACCACAGCTTCCCAGGCCAGGGAGGGGACCACAGTCAAGTCCTGGTGTGGCCAAAAACAAGCGCCACCACGGGCAGCCACAGCTTTAGCCACTCCAGACAAAACCCCACAGCAGCTGCCCCCTTGGGAAGCGCCCTCCATAGAGGCTTCTGGGACAGAGAGGCCCCAACCCAAAGCAGCCCTCCTCTCAGCCAGGCCCTGGCCTCGTGGCCAGCAAGCAGGAGCAGCAGCCTGGTCACCGTCTCAGCACCACCCCAACACACAGGGCAGGTCCTGCCGGTCTCAGGGGCCACAGAAGAGCCAGCCAAGAACGCTGCTGCCGTCTACCCTGTGTCCTCCCTCCCAGCCTGGACAAAGGCCTGCTGCAGGCACCACGAAACAAACACAAGACGGAAACGTGCAGCATGTGCAGGCAGCCTGCTTCAGACCCGTGCAGCGTGGCCACTGAGTACCTCTCCTCCACAGTCATCGTGTGCTACGGCCAGGAGTGGGAAATGGTGCCGCTGCTGTAGAAGAGACGACAGCCGCTCCCCAGAAAACTAAACACCGCAAGGCACACTGACTCATGCCTGCAGCCCCAGCACTTCGGGTGGATTATCTGACCTCAGGAGTTTGAGAACAGCCTGGGCAACATAGTGAGACTTTGTATCTACCAAAAAAAAAAAAGAAAAGAAAAAGAAAGAAAAATATTTAAGCAAAAACTTAGCCAGACATGCTGCTGCAAACCTGTGGCCCCAGTGACTTAGGAGGCTGAGACGTGAGCATCACCTGGGCCTAGGAGGTCAAGGCTGCAGTAAGCTGTGGTCACAACACTGCATTCCAGTCTGGGTTACAGAGAGACACTGTCTCAAAAAAAAAAGAATTAAAAACACAGTCACCATATGATCCAGCCATATGAGCCAGCCATTCCACTTCTGAATATATACTCAAAGAAATGAAAGACAGAGTCTCGAAGAGATATTTGTACAGCCATGTTCATCATAGCACTATTCACAGTAGCCCAAATGTGGAAACAACATAAGTGTCTATCGATGGATAAATGGATACACAGAACATGGTATATCCATAGGATGGAATATTATTCAGCCTTAACAAGGAAAGAAATTATTACAAAAATTAGCTGGGTGTGGTGACACATGCCTGTAGTCTCAGCAATTTGGGAGGCTGAGGCAGGAGAATTGCTTGAACCCAGGAGGCAGAAGTTGCAGTGAGCCAAGATCGTGCCACTGCAATCGAGCCTGGTGAGAGTGAGACTCTGTCTCAAAAAAAAAAAAAAAAAAAAAAGGAGAGAAATTCTAATACATGCTACAACTTGGATGAACTTTTAAGACATTATGCTAAGTCAAATAAGCCTGTCACAAGAGACAAATGTCTTATGATTCCACTCATCTGAGGCCCTAGAGTCATCAAATTCCTAGACATAAAGTAGAGGGTGGCTGCCAGACACAAGGGGAGGGGCACAGGGAGCCATGTTTAAGGGGAACGGAGCTCCAACCAGGGAAGAAGGAAGCCTTCTGGAGGTGGAGGGTGGTGATGGCTGCTCAGCGCTGTGGGTGTGCTTAACGCCACATGTAACTGTACGTTTAAAATTCATTAAAGTGGTAAATTTTGCATCATGTAAACTTTACCACAATAAAGAAAAGAAAACCGAAAAGGAAAAAAAAAGACCAAAGAGACAGGCAGGCAAGAGGACGAACGGAGTTGGTGGGAAACAGCGAACCCGGAAGGGAAGGCCCAGCGGGGCAGGGCGCAGGGCGGCCGGACCCGGAAGGGAAGGCTCAGCGGGGCAGGGCGCAGGTTAACCGGACCCGGAAGGGAAGGCCCAGCGGGGCAGGGCGCAGGGCGGCCGGACCCGGACGGGAAGGCCCAGCGGGGCAGAGCGCAGGGCGGCCGGACCCGGAAGGGAAGGCTCAGCGGGGCAGAGCGCAGGGAAACCGGACCCGGAAGGGAAGGCCCAGCGGGGCAGAGCGCAGGGCGGCCGGACCCGGAAGGGAAGGCTCAGCGGGGCAGGGCGCAGGGAAACCGGACCCGGAAGGGAAGCCTCAGCGGGGCAGGGCGCAGGGAAACCGGACCCGGAAGGGAAGGCTCAGCGGGGCAGAGCGCAGGGAAACCGGACCCGGAAGAGAAGGCACAGCGAGGCAGGACGCAGGGAAACCGGACCCAGAAGAGAAGCCCAGAGGGGCAGGACGCAGGGCGGCTGGACCCGGAAGGGAAGGCTCAGCGGGGCAGGGCACAGGGAAACCGGACCCGGAAGAGAAGCCCAGCGGGGCAGGGCGCAGGGCAGCCGGAGGGGGAGCCCAGCAGCTGCGGGCCCAGAGAACCACAGAAGCACCTCAGAGAAGAGCTGGCCCTGGGCAACATGCCCACAAAGAAAGCTTGGTGCCAGGTGCAACCATGCCAATCCAGCAAGGACGTTCCCCCCTTGAAGGGCCGAAAGCTACAGCCAGCAAGGGGTGATGACAGGGCAGCCACCCAGACACGGCCACCTCCCTCCTTCAGCGTAACGCCATCTTCTGCTAAGAGCTCCAGAATGCACTTCCCCAGCACCCGCCCACCACAGTGCTCAAAATAAAAAAGGGATTCTAGGCCGGGCGCGGTGGCTAACACCTGTCATGCCAGCGCTTTGGGAGGCAGAGACAGGAGGATCACCTGAAGTCAGGAGTTCGAGACCAGCCTGCCCAACATGGCGAAACCCCATGTCTACTAAAAATATAAAAAATTAGCCAGGCGTGGTGGCAGGCGCCTATAATCCTAGCTACTCGGGAGGCTGAGGCAGGAGAATCACTTGAACCCGGGAGGCAGAGGTTGCAGTGAGCCGAGATCACACCACTGCACTCCAGCCTGGGCAACAGAGCAAGACTCTGGCTCAAAAAAAAGGGGGGTGAATTCTAGAAAATGATACTGCACATTATTTCTGCCTTGCAATTTTAAAACCTACATTTGTAATATAGAACATTTTAAAACACACAAATAAATGGAAGTTGTAACCATACTACTCAGAAATGCCCCTCCAACATTTTGGTGAATGGTACGTATATACTTCCACGGACTCACCTGTGTACACAGACACATATGTGTATGCATCTACAGACATATTCATGTGTACTATTTTTATTTCTCATCTTTAACCAAAAAGAGATTTACTGTGTCTGCTCTTCTGATGCCATTTAGAACTTTATCTATTACAAGCTTTTCCCAAATGACTAACTCTTCCTTTTTTGAATGTTGTATTCTAATGACTGCATAATATGCCATGATAACGCTCAGCCATGTTTCATTTGGACTAATTCATAATGGAGAACACTTGGGCTATTTCCAGTTTCCTATACAAACACTGCAGAGCCGTGCACCCTCTCAGCCGGGCCTAGAGGACATTCAGAATTCATTCCTAGCTGAGAAATCCGTAGCTCAAAGGGCACTTGCATGCCCCTGGATGTATGTCGCCCTCCAGAAAAGCCACACCAAGTTCTACTCCAGAGGCAGTGTGTGACAAAGCCAAAAAGGAAATCAACTTTGACTCAAATTTGCTAAATAAACGCATATGAAACAGCACAAAATGAAGGCAACCAGGATAGGACGCGACACTCCCATGGCCTGTGGGGATTCCCGAGGTTGTCTGTCCAAAAACTCACCGGATTTTGCTCTCAACGTGGAACTGACATTCAGTGAAAACAGGCTGCAACTGACTGAGGAGGCAACTTCCAGTGAAGAGCCTCTGCACCTGCAGGGCTCCCCACCAGCCAAGGCCACAGCTTGCCGGGCTGGGCTAGGACACCGGGGATGGCCAGGCCAGCCATTCACCTCCTGGGTTCTCTTGACCTCCGGGGAATCTAGAGCTGGTTTTTGTAGAGCCATTAGAGTGGGACCAGTCCTGCGGCCCCAGGCCACAGGGGCACATCAAAGGCTCCACCCTCCGCCTACTTCTGCCAGTTCTGACGGCATTAATTCTGTGTCAGAAGTTAGCAGGATTGTTTCAATTGATGATCTTGCAGCTGACCCCTGGAATGCATTATTAATGAACGCCACATCTCCAACAGCTAGTACAGCCCTCTCAGGGCAGTGCGCATCTCCTGGGCCACAGGGCACAGAACCAGAAGCCCAGAAGGACTCAGGAGGCAGCAGTCTCCAGTCGTGTCCAGCACCACCATCATCAGGCCCCAACCGAAAACGCCCATCCCCAGCTACTGTATGTGCACCTCCTGGGCTGGGACCCTAGTGGTGAAACGCATGCACAGCTAGGGCCCCACCCCAGGAGGTGCACATACAGTAGCTGGGGATGGAGCCCAGGAACCTGCGTTTTCAACAAGCCCCTACTAAACCAGGTGGCCCCTGATTTGGAGTCCCCACCTTCGGGGGCACTGCTGCATGTCAGCTTTCTCTCTGGTTTTCTTCTCTTTTTCCTTTTTGTCTTTTTCAAATTCAGCTGGCTAAAATATCAACCAATATTTTTGAAATATGTGCACTATATACCAAGGGCCAGTGGCAATAAACTGTTAGATGAACACACTATATACTGAGGCCAGTGGCGACAGGACTGTTAGATGGACACGCTATACACCGAGGGCCAGCAGCGACAGGACTGTTAGATGGACACGCTATACACCGAGGGCCAGCGGCAACAGGACTGTTAGATGGACACGCTATACACCGACACCAGAGACGATAGGACTGTTAGATGGACACGCTATACACCGAGGGCCAGCGGCGACAGGACTGTTAGATGGACACGCTATACACCGAGGGCCAGCGGAGACAGGACTGTTACATGGACACGCTATACACCGACACCAGAGGCGATAGGACTGTTAGATGGACATGCTATACACCGAGGGCCAGCGGAGACAGGACTGTTAGATGGACACGCTATACACCGAGGCCAGTGGCGACAGGACTGTTAGAGGGACACGCTATACACGGAGGGCCAGCGGTGACAGGAGTGTTAGATGGACACGCTATACACCGAGGGCCAGCGGTGACAGGACTGTTAGATGGACATGCTATACACCGACGCCAGAGGCAACAGGACTGTTACATGGACACGCTATACACCGAAGGCTTTGAATTCAGCCCTGTTTTGGGGTCTCCGTTCTAACCTCCACCTGTTTCCTCACCATGCGCAGTAAAACCCAAAGAGGAATCCACCACCTGGAACACTGTTTCCCAGATACCCTTGGGAAAACAGCTGCTGCTGGGAGGGCCAGAAACTGGACTTCACTTCCTATCCCGAGGCCCTGCACAGACCCTCCTGGTGACCTCCGTAGCAGAGGGAGTTCATCAAATCCACAGACCATGAACCAGAGGAGGCCAGGGACGAATAGGGTCCTGTGGTTTTGTTTGAATTTTTCAATCGCATAGTAAGCCTTTTATTTGGAGTCAATTCAGAATTCTCAAAAGGACATGGGTCTATAGACTTTGGAAAGGCCCCTGAGACTCCCCTGTAATCTTACCCTCCATTCCAGGCCACCCTGCAGGCTGAGGGTCTGGGTGCCGGACAGGCTCTTCCCTCCGCAGGCGTCTCCAAGGCCCAGCGGCATCCTGCAAGCTCAGGAGGCCTTGGCAGGAGCGAGGGTTCTCGTGGGAATGGAGTGGGCTCACATGTGAGCAGCCCTGGCCCCAAAGGCGGAGTTCCCGACTCCGACCACCCACAGTCTAAAGTGAGTGGTGACACAGCCCTGGGCAGTGAGACCTCGCGAGTCCTTTAGCTGTTTCCCCCTTCACTTACCGGTCAGGGTGGGCCGCGATGCCAGGTTTCCTTTTTCTTGAGCCTAGGCTGCCTGTGACAAGGCCCAGGTCACAGACGGGGTGGCTTAGGGTCCCGTTTCGGTTCCCTCTCCCCTTTGCCTCACCCCTTTCTGCCTTTCAAGGATCCAAATTCCGCTCAATCTGATCATCCTTCCTGAGCCCTGCATCTCACAGCCCCAAAGTTCAGGCCAGGAAACAAGTTCCCCTCCAGCTTCCCCCAGCGCTGGGGTAAATTTTCAGGCAGACAAGCTCGGGCTGTACCAGATTTCCCAGCAGGACCTGCTAATATGAATCCATTAGTGAATATTTACTAGAAGTTTTTAAGTACATGCCCTTAATTTCGCCAATTAAGTTCCCAACTGCTATGGTAATGGACACTGTAAAATCCTAGGGCAATAAAAGCCATTAGATTTACGACAGCTGGGAAAGGCCGGGGTGGGGGCGGGGCTGTTCAGGTCAGGACTCACGCTCACATTTGTTTACTCCAAAGGGCGACGTTTATTTCTGTGTCCAGCCCTGTGCTGGGTGCTGGGGGCTGGCAGGGGACGATGGGAGAACAGCGAGCCCCGTCCTGCCACAGAAGGAGGTCAGAGCAGGAGAAAGAGGGGACTGTGAATGCACCCTGGGTGCTGGAGGCTGTCTGGAGGTGGGTCCCCAGTGGGAGGGAAGGTGGGCCTGATGGGAACATCCCCCCAACCCCCACTCCCACCCCCGCCCTGGCCCCAGAACCCTGTCCATCAGGCACAGCAGACGCTGGCTGGGGCCCTTGGAAATGTTTCATTTCTGACAACACACAAAATACTGAACTTCTTCACTATGCTCGCCTTTGCACCAATGCAGACGTAAAATACAATTTTTAATGTCTTTGCAGAGGAAGGGCCCAGAAACGTCATCAGGAGGCCCTGGGAAGGGTCCAGGCAGGGGTGCTAGGAGAGCTCTGATACAGCCCAGACCACCGAGCTCCCGCACCTGCCCCCACCACGCCCCCCGGGAGACACAGGGAGTCTCCTCCTGAGAGACACGCCCCCTGAGAGACCCGGGGAGTCTCCTCCTGAGAGACATGCCTTCCGAGAGACGTGGAGGGGTGTCTCCAGCGGAGAGAACAGTGTGAGAGGGCAGAGACTCCCTCAGCGGCTTCCCCAAGGAAGAAGAGCTGTTCTGACCTGGGAGAGTGTTGGAGGGAGCAGCCTCTCCCGCTACTTGCATCCTGGGGTCTCCAGGGCTACCCGACCAGCCCCAACAGCATCACCCACAAGACCTCTGTGTTTACACACAGCAGGCAGCCCCAGGGCTGAGTGGCCACCAGGCTGCGTGTGGCTGCATGTGGCTCTGGGCAGGGCGATCACCCTTGCACCCTCATCCCTCCAGACCCACACGTCAGCCAGCAGCCTTGGAAGAGAATCGGCCTCCCCAGGAACCAACAGCTCTGCAGAAAAGACCCCCAGCTCACCCACTGCAGGCCAAGGGCTAGAACAAAAGGGGAGGGAATGGTCCACACGGGCACCATTGGGGGTGGGATCCCCACCCTGTTACACCCAAAGTCAAGCCAAGCCCATGAAGGGGAATTAGACCCAGCCTTGTCAAAGACCAAGCTCTAGAAGTCATGCTGGCTGCCTGCAGGAGCATCAGCGCTTGGAGCCCCACCCCAGGTTGAGGCAATCCGTGTGATGAACGACAGCACCTGCGGGAAGGGCAAGCGGGAGCCGAGGCCGACACCGGCGTTTCTCGTCCCACCTCAGTCTCCGGGGCTTTCCTTCGCCTTCGGAATAAAGTCCTCTTGTTTCGTCATGGGGTTGAAAATCAAAGAAAAACGGCCCATGTGCGTCTCAATCAATTTAGAGGTTTAGTTTGCCAAGGAAAAAGGAACACGAAACCACAGGGCCGTCTGTGACTGTGCTTTTTCCAAAGAGGATCTGGAGACTTCAGCCTTTAAGGGTGGGGGAGAAAAAAATGGGAAAAAATGGGGAAAGAAAAAAATGGGCTTTCTTTTGAGGCTCTGATCAGCGTTCACTGAATCCACATTTTACCTGGGAAGGAGTGTGCGCAGAGGAGTTGACTGTGCATTTGTCTGGTGCTCAGTGAAACTGCGTTTTTGCATAAACAGAGGGAGCCGTCAGATGTGCATTTGTCTCAGGTGAGTATGGGGATGACTTCTAGTCCATCTTTGTCCCTACTGTGCAGATAAGCTGTTCATTTACACTGTCAGGGTGAAATTCAACACGAGTCTGTTTTAGGGTGAAGATCTCGGAGCCTGAAAGGAGCTTCCTTGTGAGGAGCCCCCATGGGGAGGTAGACAGCCTCCATCTTTGCAGCTATTTAGGAACAAACTGGGAGGCAGTTTTACACGACCCGGTTCCCAAGCTTGATTTTTTTCTTTGGCATAGTGAGTTTGGGGTTCTGAGATTCTAATTTTCCCTTCACAGCATTCACATTCTCAGTCCAAATTATCTTCCCTGCCTAATAAACTTCACCTTGTTTTCTTCCTTCAACCATTAGGCTTCCTACAGTTCCCAAACGTTGGATGTTCACTTACAGTCTCAATGCCACATGCACCTTGGTTGAGGTGGTGAATCGAACAGTGGCCCCAAAGGGACATGTCCACATCCTAACCCCCAGAATCTATGAATACGACCTTATTTGGAAATAGGGTCTCTGTAGATGTCATGAAGGATCTCAAGGCGGAATCATCTCAGATTACTTGGGTGGGTCCTCAATCCAATGACAAGTGTCCTTTTAAGAGACAGAAGAGCAGACACCGTGGAGAGGGCCCCGTGAAGACGGAAGCGGAGGCTGCACTTCTCCTGCCAGGGTCAAGGATCGCCTGGAGCTCTGGCTGTGGGAAGTGGAGAAGGACCCTCCCCTGGGCCTCCGGAAGGGGTACAGCCCTGCAGACACCTTGACTTCAGACTTCTGGCTTGCAGAGCTGTGAGAGAATAAATTGCCATTATTTTAAACCACCCAATTGTGATAATTTGTTATGGCAGCCCCAGGAAACGAATATGGTTGACAAACATACGGCGCAGCTAGGGGCGAAGCCAATACCTGTTATTATATTCCTGCCATGACAAGCACATCTGGGGAGAGAAGTACACATAAGAAGAAGGAATGTGAAAAACTGCTTCTCCTGACCCCCTAGGGGAAACACAAGCAACTCCTGTACCAACCCTAGAGCAAGTCAGGGAAAGGAAGGAGGCCTGTTAAAAGCAAGAGGTTCAAAAGCCCACGGTCTCGGGGGGGAAGATTCCAGGGCCTCTTTCTGCAACCCATATGCCAAACATTCAGAATTGCTTGTTCCAAGAAAGGATTGTCATGGTCTTGGGGTGTTGATTTTATAACAGCCATAGAATTGCAGAACAACACACGTTTTAAGATAACCTAAAATCACTGGGCCTGGTTTTGTGGAATTTCTAAAGGCTGCCAGTGAAGAGGGCTGGGTCCAGGTGGCCGGCCCCTGTACTCTGGGTTTGGACCCCTGATGGCTCCGCACTGGCCATCCCCACAGGCCACAGACCACGTGGCCTACAGAACATCTGGGAACACTCAGGCAGGTGCCTTGAGCTAAACAATCCTATGAAACACACACAGAGTCTTCCAGGATTCCCATCGGTTTCAGGCTGTATTGCTTTGGGGATTTTTTTTTCAGAAAACAAATTTGTATTTTCTAAAGATGTGAAAATTTTCAAACAAAAGCAGTAACAAAATATACATGAACATTGCCGTGCATGGCTTTTCAGTTGGGAAAATGTCCTCATAGTTAGGAGAGCTGTTTCACAGGGTTGTGTTGCTGAGAACCATTTGATTAGGTTATAATACAAGCGAAACAACATTTGCAGAAAGCACGAATCCAATAACCACATCAGGATCGGGAAACAGCCTTGTACTAACCAACAAGGAAATGAAAGAGCTGAACCCTGGGCACAAAATGAGGAATCGGTGTCCCTGCATCAAAATCACTGCCGGAGCCAGACACCAAAGCTCAAGCCAGGCTAGAGGACGCTGTGCTGCCCAGGAGGACTCATGGTCCCTGCTGCACGGGGGACATCTCTGAGCGCCTCATAGACTCGTCCCCGTCTTGCAGCCATGCCACAGTTCAACTCTCTCTCTGCCCCGACTGCTCCCATTCCCCTCATAGGCATCGCTCCTGAGCCTTCTCAATAAACACCCTGTGCAAATCTTCATCTTAGAGTCTTCTTCCCAGGAATCAGGCCTGTCCTGGATGAACAATCCACATTCCCTTTTCAGAGATTCTGTTTCCTCCTCAGTCTTCCTTGAGATTCTGAACGCCCCCTCCTTAGAGTTGCTTTCATATTGTACTAGTATTTCCATTTCCTTGGGTTTACCTTTTCCCACGTGTACTGTCTCCTGACTGTTTCTCGGGGCTGTGAGTTTCTTCTTGTGATTTGCAAGTTTTGTTTGCAATGTCTCACGTGGACATTGCTCCTCTCACCTGACTCTGCCGTTGCCTTGGCCTGGCCCCACAGGTTGCATGATTAACAGCGGCTCCCCCGATAAGCATTTGAGGCTTGCAAAGCCTGGCTGGCCACTCCATCTGGCCCCCAGTCCCTTGAACCCACTGCTTCAGCCTCTGCTCACCCCTGTGGGCCTTCTCACGCCTGGGCCTGCAGTTTGCCCAAGCTTTTGAATGTGGTTCTTTCTTCTTTTTTAAAACAGTTTATTTATCATACCCTGTGTTAGGAGCAGAGGGGAGAGGGTGACTCCCGGGTCCACTCCCTCATCTGGGCTTAGAAGTCCAGCCCAGTCTTCAATAGACAGATCTTCATGTTAAAAGCTTCACCTGCATTTAGAGTCAAAATCAGCCTGCCTCCTCTAAGTTGTAGTCAGTCTTACTTCTACCCTCCAAAGCCACCTGGAAAAATTTCCGCTCCTCCTCCGTGTGCAGTCCTTCCAACAGGTGATGGCTGATGGTGTTTCCCATGCCTTTCCTGGATGAAACATCCCCATTCTGCCTAAAGCATGGTTCTGAAACCTTTCCTCCACGTGGAGATCTTTCCCTGGATGCACTTCCATTTGTCAATTAATATTTAATTCTCTTAACGTAATTTTCTTAATATAATTCTCAATACAGGTATTTCTTTCTCAACTGACAAGTCTATGCAAACTTTCAATTTCATTGCCAGAATATTTCCATGTGCAAAGAATTGTGCACCCCCAGCCCAGAAACACCCCACAACATCCCCAAGAGATGGCCCGCCTGCCCTAATCTGGGGTATCCCAGAGATGGGACGTGCCAACTTACCAGCCAGGTCTCAGGCCACTGCGCAGACACTGAGCATGTTGGTTTTTTCTTTTCTTTTCTTTTCTTTTTTTTTTGAGATGGAGTCTCACTCTGTTGCCCAGGCTGTAATGCAGTGGTGTGATCTCGGATTACTGCAACCTCAAGTGATTCTCCCACCTCAGCCTCCCAAGTAGCTGGGACTACAGGCATGCACCACCACAACCAGCTAATTTTTGTATTTTTACTAGAGACAGGGTTTTACCATGTTGGCCAGGCTGGTCTCAAACTCCTGACCTTGTGATCTGCCCGCCTCGGCCTCCTAAAGTGCGGAGATTACAGGCGTGAGCCACTGCGCCCGGCCTGGTTTTTTCTTTCACTGAACAGAAGTCTTCCTCCAATCTAAGGATGAACATACAAGAACATCTGTTAGGACGTTCCTTCTCAGTGAAAAGTGAGGGCAGGAGAGGGGTGGGGGCAGGCACCTGAACACCCATCAGATAAAGGAAGGAGTAAACACGGTGAGGTAGATCACGCCATGGCAGAGAGCAAATCCAAAAATGCTGACAATGTCTCTCTAGTGACACAAACATGTCCACTGCATGCTGCTGCCCTGTGAGAGAGAGAGCGAGCGAGAGAGAGAGAGAGTGTGTGTGTGTGTGTGTCTGTGTGTGTGTGCTGGGGACAGCAGTATCATGAGCACTGACTGACTTCAGTGATGCCAAACACAAAAGCAGGCATTTTTATACATATATGTTTGTGTTTGTAAATAAACAGAAAAACAGATCTCGAGTCCAGATTCTAGAGGAAGCCTGCCCATGGCTGGAGAGGCTTCTCGCTGCAGAAGGCCAGAGCAGGCAGAGCAGAGAGTGCAGCTTTCCATTCGTTTTATACATAACTACCTCTGTATTGTCTGAACTTCAATGAGCATGCATTACTTTTGGAATTTATAAAGAAAAAGGAAAACATACTCTCCAAGGCCACATCCCAATGAATAACGGTTCTAATAGCACAGTAAGTGTCTGCCGTCTGCAGACCTGAGCTGAGGGCACCACGTGCCCACACCTGCTGCCCACCCCACAACGCAGCCCAAAGCAGGAACCACCATTCCCTTCAGCAGAAGGAAAAGCGAGGCCACGTGGTTCACCCAGGCCACACAGCACAAGGCATGCAGGGCCAGGACTGGCATCCCGAGAATCCAACCAGGAGCCTGTATGCCTGACCTCTGCTCCTCGTGACCCCAGGACTCCCTGCCTGCTGAGGGCCTCTTCAACCTGAACTTGAGCAGACAGCTTTTCACCGATGCACAGGAGGCCTGGAGTGTCCTGCACAGCAGCCCCTCCTCAAGTGGCGCCCACACACCCAGCTCCCACATGGGCCCGAAGGGCCCTGGTGACAGCCTCATTCATCTGTGCTCAGGGAATTCAGCGCGGTGCCCCACAGCAAACACACGAGAAACCCACATTCTGTAATAGAATGTTGTAAAATTAATTCCACAAATGCATTGACAAACATTCTGTATTAAGCTCATCACATGAATATCCTGCTGTTCCTGAATATGCACCTTGGTTGTGTGACTTTGATCAAGATTCTCAGATTGTTTGCTTCTCAGTTGTCCCCCAAACATCATGAAGAACACCTCCCAAGGTTGTCCTGAGGAGTAACTGAGAATTAAACCTATGGGAGGACATGGCCCGCGGAAGCGTTTCAATAGCCAGCATAGGGTTCGTGGTTGCCGTTCAGCTGGCCCCTTGTTCAGAGTTGGGGGTGGCAGGTGCTGGGACCTCATGAAGCGTCACTGCCGTTTAGTGATAGGAACCCGAAGCCTCACTCCCCCGAAGCAGACCCCAGGCCTCACAGAGGGCAGAGCTAAGCAACATTCCCCAGCTTTGATGACTATGACACCAGAATGAGAAGGCCAGGCATGTTCCACGTGACAGTCCCTCTTGTCTTAAACATGGCCACAACAGCCTGCCTACCCTGATGTAGTGCAGAGACCAACCTTGGATGAGGACCCCCCCTGGGCAGAATGGAAAACCCTGGACCCTCCCGCAGGAAGGCGTAGGGAGGGCCCCGCCCCGGCCTCAGCAGGTGGTCATTCCACCCGCTCCTCTCATAACCACCTCTCCAAGCACATCCCAGCCCAGGCACCTCTCAGGTCAACGTAAATGCTGCTCTGTACGGAAGATTCCTGACTCCTGTATAGACGCCGCATCTGGCTTGCTAAGTTAATGAACAGAATGAGAATAATGAAGCAGACAAAACGAGCTAACACCACTCACCATGGCGGCAGCAAGAGGAAAACAGAGCCCCTTGAAGTTCTGAATCAGACTCAAGTGAACCTATTTATCAGTGTCTCATTAAATACCCCCATTCCTTTGGAAAATAAATTTCCATAATTCTTCCCTCAATTAGACCAATAAACTGTTACTTAAGTGTCTTTCTCTTAAAAGTTTTTCTAACTCCTCACTCTCGGCTCTTAAAGCCAAATGCCCACATTCAGAAGCTTGGTGGGACAGGGATAGAGATTTTAAATTCTCTCTGTGTCCTCGGTCCCCTTCCATCCTCCCCTCCTCCCCATCTGGGTCATCTGCTCACCCTTTCTTCCCTCTCCTCGGTCCATCGATGGCTGGGCCTGGCTGAGGAACTGGAGAGGCCCTGGTGGAAGAAGCCCGGTGTGAGGCCCAGCCCCTCCACTGACCAGCAGGGTGTCCAGGAACCACTACCCAGCAGAGCATGAGTCCCCACCAGAAAAGTGGGAGAATGCACACGGGGCTGCTGTGAGAAGCAGGAAGATGGCAGGTGAGAAACAACTGCAGTGCATTCAAACCAGACTCATGTTGCAAACACCCACATTGCTCCTGGGACCAGCACGCTTCTCCGCCTCACCCAGTCCCCCTCCCACCACCCCCGTGGGCTCAGGGAGGCCTATGCTCTAAGGGAAGCCATCAGCACGTGGGGCTCAGATCAGCAGACCTAGGCTCCACCCCCTGCTACCTGCCATCGCACCTGTCCTTACCTCTCTGAATCTTCATTTCCTGTTTGCAAACCAGGAGTCCTGGTCATCCTCAGTTTTGCTGTGACACTCAAGTGTGCACAAACTGCTAGCGTGGTGCCCGGAACACCCAAGCCGTGAAGTGGCCCCATGACTAAGTCTGTGCACCCTGAAAAGCAGACACTCATCACACCCAAGTGCCCACAGGAGGCAGGGTCGGCCCGGGGACTTGTCTGCTGGAAGCATCCAGACCCTTGGCTGTTGACAGAGAAAGGCCAAGCAACCCATATTTGATGAGGAGACTTTAATTGCTAACTTTGAGTCATCTTTCCAATATCCTAAACCCCTAATGAAGATATGCACAAGATTAACAGATGCAATTAGAAAGAGAGGCTTTTGTTTCATTCTATTCAGAATCGGCTTTATTGTACTTATTCATAAAACCTACACATTTTCGAAATCAAGGAACACAGAAAGGGAAACACGCCGTGCCAGAGGACATCACACACAATTATCTTTGCAGGAAAATGAGGACAAACGCATGAGATCAATCTCATTGCCCACTGAGTAGTGAACCTCCACAAGAAGAAGAAAAATGTCCCAAGTTTGTCTTTACAACAAGTGCCCTTGTAAGCTCCTTCACAAACACTTTGTGACCTTCAGCAATATGGCGAAGTCTCCTGTCCAGCATTTCTGACCTGAAAAAACAGGACTTAGGACGCTGTAGTATTAGACTCCCAACACGCTCACACGCCTTGGCTGCCAGGGTCAGAGGGCTGGGCAGCACAGGAGCACCATGCCCAAGCATCCTCATCCGTGGGTGGCTGGGAAAGGACCTACCACGCCCAACGTGCTGTGCCCTGCCCACTAGGACTATGCAGCACAGCATGGCACGTTCTGAACGCCACCAGGAGGGCTGCTGTGATTGCCCCTGCCAGGAGCCCAGGGTGGTCAACAGACCATGCCCGTGGCACCCAGCTTAGAAGAAAGGATGCCTTGTGCTCTACCCACTGCCCACTATCCACAGTGGTGTGGAGGGCACTGCTGCCCTGAACACAAGTGAGGTAACCATCCAAAAAATCAGTGAACCCCTGAGCCAGACCAGGCACTCTGGACTTCCAGACCCTGCAGCAGACAGAGACCCTTTAGCTGACCACCAGGTCTGAGACAGCTGAGCAAGCCCATGGGCGCAGGGCACAGGCCTTCCCTCTGCCAACCAGGGCAGAAGACAGTGGCTGAGCCCGTGCACAGAACTAAGAGGGTGAAGTGACCCTCTGCCCTTCAGAGCACCAGACATGAGACAGAATCACACATGCAGGAGCCACTGTGTTACCGGCCTGGTACCTGCAAGCCCCAGGGGCCCCCAGGAGGAGAGGAAGAGACAGAAGGAGGGAAGCGGGGAGGGAGGGTGACAGTGGCCAGTCTTTGAATCGACCAAGCAAAGAGAAAGAACAGCCTGAAGAGGTTTCCCTAGTGCCACCTCACACATGGGGAGTTAAATGCCTAGGCTTGGAGTCTCCAGAAGACTGAGGGGAAACCCCAGCAGTGGCAGGCAGACAGGCCAGGCAGGTTGGGCTGACTGCCAACAGAGCCACAGTGGCTCTCGTCCCTTCCGGAGGATCATTGAGCTCATCCCCTCTTCTGCCTGGGGGTGGGAGGTGGCATCTTCCGGGGACTCTGGCTGATCCAGAACTTCTGCCGGCCCCTCCCTCCAACAGGCCCAAGAGCCACTGCAGCCAGGCAGGGACCAGGGTCCAGCCCCTCCCCATTGCCCCGTGACCACCACCTGCTGGGTTCCTCCATTTCCTCACCTGGGAAACAGGAAGCTGACTCGCCACCCACGGTGCTGCATTCTCTGAGTCTAAAACGAGGCAATATGGAAAAGTCTTGGTGCATTGCCAGGGCGACATCATTACAATGAGGCACTGGAACAGAAAACAAAACCCACTGGTGCATGCTTCTGGCACGTGCTGCTGCAGACCAGGCCTGCAAGCCATCCCGGAGGCTGACCTAGAAATACAGCCACCTAGACCTAGACCAGCAATCTTCTACCTGCAGCTGAGTGCACGACACCTGACATTCCCAGGTGGCAAAAACAGAGCCAGAGCCAGAGGGGAACTGGGTAGTGCCGGCTTCAGTTGTCTGTGCAGGAGTAAGAGACAGAGCCTGCACGAAGCCTGCAAGTGCGACGGTCACCTGCCGTCCCTGGAAAGGAGACTGGGAAGAAAAGCCCCAGCAGTGGAAGAAGACATCAAGAAAATGTGTTTCTCCTGGCAGGGGCTGCAGGCAGAGGAAAATGTTTTCTGTGAAAATTCAGAACCGTGACCCTGCTGTAAGTGTGGGAGTTAAATCCACACCTTTGCAGGGCCTGGGAAACCCCACAGAGGAGAGTTAACTCGGAGTACCCCAGGCAGGTGGTGGCCTCAGGGACTTGGCGGAGGCAACATGTAAAGGACTCATCCTAAACCCAGGCTTCACACCCTCTCACAGACAAACACACTACACTGAAAGTGCCAGACGTACAAGGAAATAGATGCAGCGAGTGAGTCAGGGGAACAGATCGTAGAATTTGGTCTCCAGGAAACCCAGAGAATGGAGTCATGAAATATGAATATAAATTCCACATATTTACCATCTGTAAACCAATAAGAGATGTGCTGGGAGGCCGGGCATGGTGCTTCATGCCTGTAATCCCAACACTGTGGGAGGCCAAGGTGGGCAGATCACCTGAGGTCAGGAGTTCAAGATCAGCCTGGCCAACATGGTGAAACCCCCCATCTCTACTAAAAATACAAAAAAAAATTAGCCGAGCGTGGTGCTTCACGCCTGTAATCCCAGCACTGTGGGAGGCCCAAGTGGGTGGATCACCTGAAGTCAGGAGCTCAAGACCAGCCTGGCCAACAGGATGAAACCCCCCTCCCCCCCAGTATCTACTAAAAATACAAAAAAAAATTAGCGTGGCATGGTGGCACACACCTGTAATCCCAGCTACTTGAGAGGCTGAGGCAGGAGAATTGCTTGAACCCAGGAGGTGGAAGTTGCAGTGAGCTGAGATCGCACCACTGCACTCCAGCCTGGGCAACAGAATAAGACTCCATCTCAAAAACAGGAAAAGAGCTGTGCTGGGGGAAGGGCTCAGGCTGGCGCAGAGTCAGCAGAGGGCAGCAGACTCCCTCTTCCGGGAGTGCAGAGCTTCCCAGATTCTCCAATTCCGGAATGCAGGATGGGGGCCCAGCTCCAGGCTGTCCTCATTTCTAAACTCTTCCATGACAGCAGGAAGGAATGTGGGCATGAGGATGGCCCTGTTGGCAGAGGCAACTTCCCGCCCTGATCCCAGCTGCCCAGGGGAGTTGCACAGAAGCACCCCCAGCCCCTAGAGGCCCCATGGGAGGTCGAGAGCACACCGGTCACAGCCACCTCCTTGTCGAGCTGCCTGGATGAGGCCTCCCAGCCTTCCCATGGGCAGCTCTACCTGTTGCTCCCAAGGTGGAACTGGAAGTATGATAAGAAGGACAACATGTCATCAAGAAAAGGCCAAGCAGGATGTGGAAAAATCACATAGAGCTTTTAGAAGTGAAAAATACAATGACTAAAATTAGAAGTGTCGTGATGGGCTAAGTCAGAGACTGGGCCCAGTGAAGAGAACTGGTGAGCTACAAGGTCAACCTGAGGACGTCTCCCAGAGAGAACAAGAGATGCAAAATACAACGCAGAGCATGAAAACATGGACAGTGGGATGCGGAGGCCGACCGGAAATCCAGTGGAGGTCCCAGAAGAGAACCGGGGAGGGTAGATAGCTAACGTTTCCCAGAACAGATGGCACATGAATTCTCAAATGTAGGAACTACCTCATGTCCCAAACAGAGCAGATTTTTTAAAATTCACAATTAGACACACACTGACATTGCTAAACGCCAAAGACAATGAGAAGATCTTACAAACAGCCAGAGAAGAAAGAAAGCTCACCCACCCAGGAATGACAGTTACAACCACTGACTTCCCCACAGCAACTCTGAAGGTATAAAAGAATAATAGTCTCAAATAGCTCAAGAAAATAACCAGCAGTGTAAGTTTTTATATACAGCGATGTCAGATTTCTAGAAGGAAGGAAGTAAAGCTGTACTGAAGCAAACAACACTGATGAAAAATGGTGCCAGCAGATTCTCACTACCTGAACTTCTAAAAGATTTACTTCAGGCAAATGGAAAGTGACCCGGGAGGCCGGCCCAGGTCGGAAGAAGAGATGAGACGTTCTCAGAAAGGTAAGTGTGTTGATAAGTGTAAGCAAATGTTGCCTGAGTAAGACAATACAAATGACTAACATGAGACATTTAAAGGCAAGTGGAGGCAGAGGATGGCAGAGGCGAAGCGAGGGCTAGCCTGAGGGTAGAGGAGCTCCCACCGCACGCGGCCACACGTCACTCGCCTGCCAGCTGAGTGTGGGGGGAACTGTTTTCTTCAAATATTTCAGAACACATTCTTAAAAGAAATATAGATCACATGAAGGAAAATAATAAAAAGAAAGGAAAAGGCCACCGTGGCCATGAATGAGAAAGATCTGAGGCAGCCACAGAGAGAGCCGGACAGCAGACGCCCCATTGCTCTCGCACCTGCCTTCCCCAAGGAAAAGGCACCACCAGGACCCAGCGCCATCTTGCCTCCGTTGTCAGGCCAGCCAAGGGTGCCCAGGGCAGGAGAATGCAGAGACAGACCAGGGTTTCCCCGTGCCAGGGAGCAGCACTCAGACTTGAGCTTCAGCAGGTCCTGAGGCACCTGCTGTGTGGCCGCAGCTCCGCAGCGCCAGGCTCAGCAATGAGGCCTCAGTTGGAGGCTGCGCCTGGGGTGTCCCCTCGCAGGAGCGTCCGGGCCAGCAAGACCCGCAGAGGCAGGAAGGCCACCACCGGCTTCCGGGGCGCGGGGCGATGGGGAGTGGTGGCTTGGCGGGCGTGGGCTTCTCTTTGGGGTGACGAAATGCCTTGGAACTAGATGGAGATGGGGGCTGCACAACGCCGGAAATGTACAAAAAGCCCCCGCCTTGCTCGCTTCAGCATGGTGAGCTTTATGTGACGTGAATTTTCCTTCCACTGGGGAAACACCGAAGGCCCTGAGGGGAGTCCACTTGGGGAGGTGGAGAGTGGGGGTTCGTCAGCCCCTCCGCTTCTGGGATTCTGGGACCACCCCTTGTCAAGAAAAGCTGGCATGAGATCCTCAAGGCAGGGGCTGGAGACACCCTCCCATCAAGGCCGCCGCCCTGGGACCTTCCAGCAGCAGCCCACCCGACGCGAGTGCTGGGGCAGGCTCTGCTGGAGAAGGTTTGCAGGTGAAAAGCGTGAAGGAAGCAGGAGGCGTGTGAGACCGAACAGGGGACAGGCGCTCCCCGCCCCCGGGGGCCATCGGCCGCCCGTCACTGGCCACCAGGTAAACAGGCCTCCTGCTGGAAGTCTTAGGAAACCTATTTTCGTAGATTTGCTGTGTTTAAATGTTTCCCTCCTGACACAGAAATCTTATCAGGGTGCCAGCAGCAAGGCAGGGACCAAGGCCCAGGGGAAGTCCTCAGGGAAACTGAGGCAGGGGCATGGTCTGTGAGACCAGGGCCATCAGTTGTGAAGATGCCTAGCCACAGGCTTGCTGGTACCTGTCACTGTCAGGGCTGGCGAGGGCCTGCGGCAGGCAGAGCCTGAGAATGCCCATCCTGGCAGCCTGGCTGGCGGGGGCAGGCAGGCGGCGTGGGGAAGGTGTGCAGGGATGGACAGGCCGGGAAGCAGGCATGGACGGAGGACAGCCAGGGCTGGTGAGAACGGACAGGGGCGGGAGGGGCGGGCGGAGGCGAGAGGGGCGGGCAGGCCTTCCTCGAGCCAATATTCTGGAGCTTAAAGAAAAAAAAACCTGCATTCGTCTGCGGAATATTTCTGTACAATTCATACAATAAGAGCATTAAAAATAACCAGTGGGAATTACTTTGACTTTCAAGAAGCCCTCTTAAAAGGCGACTGAGCTGAGAAGGTCCTCCCGGGAGGTTAACAGTAAGATCGTCCATATATTAAACACTGATTAAGCATTAGTAATGAATGGTAATTCTCAGTTCTCTATTGGAAACAGGTTAACTGCAGAGTTTGAAGAAATCAGAGGAGGTCAGGTGTTTCTTCCCTGCTATCATTAGCAACCAGCCACAGCCACCAGCAGCATGCGACAGTTTGTCAGCAACGACAAAACCGACTGGCAGTGGCCTCCCAAGGGACCTCAGGGCACTGCACAGCAGCGAGGGGACACCTGGCACCACCGCACCATGTGGGCTGTGTGGGCACCATGTGGGCCATTCGGGCTGTGTGGGCTGTGCAGGGCCTGTGCGGGCACCATGTGGGCTTTGCGGGCTGTGCAGGCACCATGTGGGCTGTGTGCTCTGTGTGGGCACTGTGTGGGCTGTGCGGACTGTGAGGGTACCATGCGGGTTGTGTAAGCTATGCGGGCTGTGTGGGCACTATGTGCGCTGTGTGGGCACTGTGCAGGCACTGTGCGGGCTGTGCACTGTGTGAGAACTGTGTGGGCTGTGCGGGCACAATGTGGACTGTGTGGGCACTGTGTGGGCTGTGTGGGCACCGTGTGGACTGTGTGGGCACCGTGTGGGCTGTACGGGCACCGTGTGAGCTGTGTGGGCACCGTGTGGGCTGTGTGGGCTGTGCGGGCACCGTGTGAGCTGTGTGGGCTGTGCGGGCACTGTATGGGCTGTGCACTCTGTGTGGGCACCATGTGGGCTGTGCGGGCACTGTGCAGGCTGTGTTCTCTGTGTGGGCACTGTGTGGGCACTGTGCAGGCTGTGCACTCTGTGTGGGCACCATGTGGGCTGTCCGGGTACTGTGCAGGCTTTGTTCTCTGTGTGGGCACTGTGTGGGCTGTGTGGGCATCATGCAGGCTGTGCACTCTGTGTGGGCACCGTGTGGGTTGTGCGGGCACTGTGAGAGCTGTGCAGTCTGTGTGGGCACCATGTGGGTTGTGCAGGCACCATGTGGGCTGTACGCTCTGTGTGGGCACCGTGTGGGCTGTTCGGACATCATGTGGGCTTTGTGCTCTGTGTGGGCACCGTGCGGGCTGTGTGGACATCATGTGGGCTGTGAGCTCTATGTGGGCACCGTGCGGGCTGTTTGGACATCATGTGGGCTGTGAAGTCTGTGTGGGCACTGTGGGCTGTGTGGGCATCATGCAGGCTGTGTGCTCTGTGTGGGCACTGTGTGGGCTGTGTGGGCACCATGTGGGCTATGTGGGCTGTGTAGGCACTATGTGGGCTGTTCGCTCTGTGTGGGCCCACCTTCCTCTGGGGCTGGTGCCAGCCCCCTGAGCAATCTAGCTTCCAGATCCTGTCTGGGTTTCTGACTCTGGAGGCCACTCAGGGACACTGACTCTGGCATGGAAATTAGCCCAGGGCTTTATCAAGAACACGCTAGGACAAACAGGGTAGCAGTGTGGGGGAGGGGAGGCAGCTCGCTGTGGGTGGCCCACCAAGGCCCCACCTCATCTGGGGGTGCAGACACCGCGGGCAGGGCAGGGCAGTTCTTCGGCAGCCTCATTAGTAATTGTGCCCCCCCAAGAGCTCGGCAAGCAGGAACAAGCAGTCACCACCCCTGTATTTTGGGACCTAGATGAAAACACTCATGTGACCTCACCAAGCTTCCTGCAGCACCATTCCTAAGTGCTGTGTTCATCCTCACTGCTGTCGGCAGCAGGAGGCGGGCGGTGCTGTCCCTATTTGCAGAAGGAAACACGGGACGAAGGGGCAAGGACACACCCAAGGCCCCGAGACCCACTGGCCTGACCTGTTTGCAATGGACGCTCTCCACCCCCTGCACATGCTGCTGTGAGAATCATTAATGGTGCCTGTTTATCAGAGCTGTCAATACGTTTCCAGGTTTATGGGAGACACAAGGATTAATGCTAAAGCGAAACAGACCAAGGCATACGGATTTTCAAATTTTCCAAATTGTGGCAAAATGCACAGAACATACATGTTTCCATCTTAACCAGTTGAAGTGCGCAGCTCAGTGGCATTCAGGACATCCGCGTTTCCAACCCTCGTCTCCACCCACCTCTAGAACTGCTTCATCTGCCCAAATGGAAGCCGTCCCCATCACACACCTGCTCCCCGTTCTCCCCTCCCCAGCCCCAGCAGCCACCCTTCTATTTTCTATGAGTCTGACTCCCCTGGGACCTCACGGAGGTGGAATCGAACAGTCTCTGTCCTTTGTGACTGGCTTGTTTTACTGAGCAGCGTCCTCAGGTGCATCCATGTTGCAGTGTGGGTCAGAGCTTCATTTTATTTAAGACTGAATAACATAGCATTGTGTGTAGGCATGCAGATATTTAAAAACAGAAAGCAGTCCTCGGCCTTCAAGGTTGCCACAAGGCCAGAGCTTCCCCCACCTTCCCACACCCCCCAACTCCCAGCCCATAGGAAAGGCTGGTGAGGGCACACGGCCGCAGGCCAGGACAGCTGTGACCTTTGGCTGTAGATGATCCTCCCCCGCCCACTTTCTCTCAAGATGCCGTGTCCTCTGCGACCGCTGCACACATGGCCCTGAGAGCAGCCTTCAAACTAATAAAAGCAAAAGAAGTTCTAGGTTGCTCCTGATGAAACGTGGGACGCCTGACACCTGTTGGAAGGAGAAGCTCATTCTGAAAGGTGGCACTAACTTCCTGTTATCCTTGCAGAAGGAACTGCATCGCCCTCGGGCTGGCCCTGGCATTGCCCGTACCCAGTGTGCCACTGACAGGTGGGCACAACAGAGCTGATGACTGGGCCCCTCCGTCTGGCCCTGCTGCTGTGGCCAGGCCCCGGGCCTTCCCGCAGGTGTGTGCTGCCAGCTGCAGAAGCTGCAAGACCCCCAGACAGACGCAGGTGTGGAAAGTTTTCAAGGCTACAGCCGGGAGGCAATGTGGGAGCAGGGGCAATGCCTGAGACCCAGGTCTTTTCATATTTGAAAAAGCCCAAAACCCATAACCCCCTACCCCTGCAGAGCACCATCTGAGAAAACCCTGGAGTAAGGCCATCTGCAAAGCAACAGACTCCAAATTAGACACAGTGCCGGCCCCTGCCTGCCTCCGAGGCTGTCCCTGCCTCAGGAAGCTACGGTGGGCTAAGGGCTGGGGTGGGGCACAGGTGGCTTCCCTGCACCAAGCCTACTGCCCGAAGCTGCCTTGCCACTCAGGGTTTTGGGGCAAATCTCATTCCTTCAGTAACATAGGAGATTTCTGAGAGCTGGGAACATCTTATCTTTTTCTTTCTTGTTTGTAAGAGATGGGATCCTACCACATTGCCCAGGCTGATCTCAAACTCCTGGGCTCAAGGAATCCTCCTGCCTTGGCCTCCCAAAGTGGTGGGAATTATAGGCATGTGTCACTGCATCCAGCAGGTCTTATCTTTCTTTTCACTCCCTGCAACTCACGTGGAACATGCTAGAATGAAATAAATTCAATTGCCAGATTCTGCCCTTTCCCCTGCTGCTGCAGAGATTCTGAGGAAAGGGGCACTGACTGGGATGGCAAATCGGAAGGCCATGGGGAGAAGTTTCTGCCCAGCTCTGCCAGCAGCTCTCTGGAGGGCCTGGACAAGACACCTGCCTTCTCTGGCCTCAGTTTCCCCACATGGGTCACCTCTCATCTAAGACCCTCAGAGACTCCATCTCCTCTGAGTGGCAGGAGCGCTGGCGGCCCCATGCATGGATGGGCTCCTTCCTTTTGGGCAGTGCATCATCTGGGAGCCAGGCCCTGCCCTGCAGGGCTGAATCAGTACTGTCCCAGATGGTCACGGGGTCCCCTGCCCCTCCGCCAGAGATGGATTCAGGGGCAGTCACCCCAGATGTCCAAATCAGGGGAAGGCTGCGGGCACCCAGGGTGGCTGGTCTACCCCCCTTTCTGCCTGGAGTGCAGTTTCAGGAAGAGCAGAAGCCTAAAGGATCACTGACGCCTCCAGACTGATGAGCAAGGTGACGCAGGAGCTGGGAGGACCCAGGCCCCAGGAGTAGGCACATCGAGGCCAGAGGCTCTCCCACGTTCGTGTTCCCCCGCACACCCTATGACACCGAGGCCAGAGGCTCTCTCACGTCCGTGTTCCCCCGCACACTTTATGACACCGAAGCCAGAGGCTCTCCCACGTTCGTGTTCCCCCGCACACCCTATGACACCGAGGCCAGAGGCTCTCCCACGTCCGTGTTCCCCTGCACACTCCATGCTACCTGGCATGCATCGCTCAGCACTGCCCCGGCTGGTCCCCCTAAGATGCCTGAAGATGCTCCACCCCACCACCCCTCCCATCTGTGAATGTGACAGCACAGGGCCCTCTGCACAGGTAAGTCCTGGCAGGGAACACAGCAGCCCTCTTCTCCCCTCTGCTCCCCGCCTCTTCTCTCCCCTCCCTTCTCTTCTTCTTGCCTCCCCTCCTCTCCTCACCTCTTCTCTTTCTCCCCTGACCTCATCCACCCTTCTGAGGGCCCTGACCCCAGGAAGCCAGACTGGGCATCCCTCCTGCCTGTGCCCACCTCCTGGGCACAGACATTCCCCATGGGCAAATGAAAGCAGGAATCTGCTGGAATGGGGTGAAGGGATCTACAGGAGTGTAAAAACATGAGTTCACATCTCAGCCAGCCATCCTGAGATACACAGACACCTTCAAATCCGACCTTGCTCTAGGTACAAAGCAGGTAGAATGTGATCACAGCAGTGTTCCGGCTTTCCACCTTCAGGGACTCCTTGTAAGTGCCTCTGGGCATGGTGGGATTTTTATAAGGCTCTAAAGTCTCCCTTCTAAGTAAAGTTGAGGGTAAAAACCACTGCCTTTTACAAGCAGAGCTTGAAGACCTGAAGCCACCATCTGCTTTGGTGCAGTCTTTCAGGAAAAGGAGGGCCTTCAGTGGCCGCCTGGTGACAACACAGTGGTCAGAGGAAAGAAGGGGCCAGCCAGGGCCACCTGGAGCCCATGGAGTCAGGACCCCTGGAACCTGGTCCTGGGGCAGCAGTGCGTCGTCAGAGCCTGGGTGTCCAGGAACTCATGATTAAAAGCTAAAGGATGCTTTAGGAGTGATGAGATTTTTATACGTATGTTTATGAAAAGAGCATCGTGGACCGTGCCCCTCTAGTGAAAGGGCATTTCCATTAACTTGCTCGACTCTGTAATGCACAATGCACTTACAAGTAATGAAACCAAATTGCTTCTCAATGTTCTGCAGCTCAGACTTTTCACTGAGACCCAGTGAGCTTTTTATAGGAATATCATCTTACTGAGCACCTCTTTAGCAGGGAGTTGCTACAATAAATCCAGGTGTGCTGTGAAACCTCTAGATGAAATTTTCTTTCCCTACCTGTAGCTTAAGGATGAAATGGAATACATGTCCCAAAAAGATCCAAGAGCTGCTGAGAAAAAACAACACATTTGCCACTGATCAAAAATTTGGTGTCTTTTTTACAATTTGTATTTTTACCTATATTTGAAATCAGTTACATTTTTGCACAGGTAGCCAAATATGTTCTTGGCAAACTTCTTTTTTTTTTTTTTTTTTGAGATGGAATCTTGCTCTGTTGCCCAGGCTGGAGTGCAGTGGCGTGATCTCGGCTCACTGCAACCTCCACCTCCCAGGTTCAAGCGATTCTCTTACCTCAGCCTCCCAAGTAGCTGGGACCACAGACACACACCACCTCTGCTGGCTAATTTTTGAATTTTTAGTTAAGACGGGGCTTCACCATGTTGACCAGGCTGGTCTTGAACTCCTAACCTCAAGTGAGCTGCCCACCTCAAAGCACTGGGATTACAGACATGAGCCACCACACCCAACCTGAGCAAAATTCTTAATGAGCAGTTTGTCACTATGTTGTTGACTTTTGTGCTCAGGGGGAAGGATATGCCACCATGCTTGGATTTAAAGGACAGCCACAGAATCTGGCACCTCAGCCAGGTGATTCTCCCCCACCAGGTGATGTTCCTCCTCCATCACATGATGCTCCCCACCCAGGTAATGCTCCTCCCCAGGTGATGCTCTCCCCCCCAGGTGATGCTCCCCCGCCGGGTAATGCTCCCCCTCCAGGTGATGGTCCTCCACCAGGTAATGCTCCCCCCCAGGTGATGCTCCCCCCCAGGTGATGCTCCCCCTGCAGGTGGTGCTCCCCCCCAGGTAATGCTCCCCCCCAGGTGATGCTCCCCCCCAGGTGATGCTCCCCCCGCAGGTGATGCTCCCCCCCAGGTGATGGTCCCCCCCCAGGTGATGCTCCCCCCCAGGTGATGCTCCCCCCGCAGGTGGTGCTCCCCCCCAGGTGATGCTCCCCCCGCAGGTGATGCTCTCCCCCAGGTGATGGTCCCCCGCCAGGTGATGCTCCCCCCCAGGTGATGGTCCTCCACCAGGTGATGCTCCCCCCCCGGTGATGCTACCCCCGCAGGTGGTGCTCCCCCCCCAGGTGA
>CAUYQU010042979.1:0-23852 GCA_963574635.1 Cheracebus regulus | reverse complement strand
CAATGGTTGAACTAGTTTATACTCCCACCAACAGTGTAAAAGTGTTCCTATTTCTCCACATCCTCTCCAGCATCTGTTGTCTCCAGATTTTTTAATGATCGCCATTCTAACTGGCATGAGATGGTATCTCAATGTGGTTTTAATTTGCATTTATCTAATGACCAGTGATGATGAACTTTTGTTCATATGTTTGTTGGCTGCATAAATGTCTTTTTTTGAGAAGTGTCTGTTCATATCCTTCACCTAGGAGAAAAACATGGTTTTGTGGGCCAAGTCTAGGGTCCCTGTGCTTTGTGCAGTCTAGAGCCATTGTGCCCTGTGTCCCAGCTGCTTCAGCTGTGACTAAAAGTGGCCAAGGTACAGCTCAGACTACGACTGCAGTGGATGCAAGTCTCAAGCTTTGGTAGCTTCCACATAGTGTTGAAACTGTGGGTGCACGGAAGTCAAGAATTGAGGTTTAGGAGTCTACACGTAGATTTCAGAGGATATGTTGAGATACCTGGATGTCCACGTAGAAATTTCCTGCAAGCGTGGGGCTCTCATAGAGAACCTCTGCTAGGGCAGTGCTGAAGGAAAATGTGCAGTTGGAGCCCTCACAGAGAGTCCCTAGTGCAGTAATGCCTAGTGGAGCTGTGAGAAGAGGGCCACCATCCTTTAGAGCCCAGGGTAGTAGATCCACTGACAGTTTGCACCATGTGCCTGTAAAAGCTACAGACACTCAACACCAGATCATGAAAGCAGCTGAGAGAAAGGAAATACCCTGCAAAGCCACAGGGGCAGAGCTGTGTAAGACCATGGGAACCCACCTCTTGCTTCAGTGTGACTCAGATGTGAGACGTACAGCCAAAGGAGATCATTTTAGAGCTTTAAGATTTGACTCAACTGCTGGATTTTGGACTTGTTTGGGGCCTATAGCCACTTTGCTTGGCCAGTTTCTCCCATTTGGAATAGCTGTATTTACCCAATGCCTGGATACCATTGTGTCTAAGTTAAATAACTTGCTTTTGATTTTACAGGCTCGTAGGCAGAAGGGACTTGCCTTGTCTCAGATGAGATGTTGGATTGTGGACTTTTGGGTCAATGCTGAAATGAGTTAAAATTTTGGGGGACTGTTGGGAAGGCATGACTGGTTTTGAAATGTGAGGACATAATATTTATGAGATTTGGGAGGGACCAGTAGTGGAATAATATGGCGTGGCTGTGTCCCCACCTAAATCTCATCTTGAATTGTAACTCCCACAATTCCCACATGTCATGAAGGGAACCTGGTGAGATGTGTTGGAATTAGGGTGCAAGTGTTTCCTGTGTTGTTCTTGTGGGAGTAAATGAGTCTCAAAAGATATGATGGTTTTAAAAACAGGAGTTTTCTTACACAAGCTCTCTTTTTGCCTGCTGCCATTCATGTTAGACGTGACTTGCCCCTCCTTGCCTTTCACCATGATTATGAGGCCTCCATGGCCACTTGGAACTGTAAGTCCATTAAGCCCTTTCTCCTATGTAAATTACCCAGTCTTGGGTATCTATTTATTACCAGAGTGAAAACAGACTAATACACTAATATTCAAAGTTTATGACTTTTCTATTATTTCATTGTTTCTTAGACATTTACATTCCATTCAGAATAAACTTAAGCATTAATTGCTTATTCACGATTTATATAAAGCAAGAACTAAAAATGATTATACAGTGCATTGCAATAAAGAGATTTTTCTTTTAAAGTCTTTACTTTTTGCATATTTTAAACACTGGCTTTTAAAAGATAATATTCCTGTAATCGTTAGGCTTTAATGAGGTAAAAATGTACAGCTTTAAAATACAGATTGTTCTGAAAAATCTGGAATTGTTTCTGTATCCTCCTGCTTAGTTGGAAATTATGATTGTGGAATTACCATATACATTCCACGTATAGCAGCACTTCTTATTTGTACATAGGCAGATACTATTCATTACCATGTTAATTGGTAAACTACGGTCCTTTCTTGGATTCTATTACATTTATCATGTACATATAAATAAGAAACCATCATATATAAGAAGTAGAATCTCACAAAATATTTGTGATTATAGAAACATGTAAATTATGGTTACTATTAATAAGTGTATTTTCATGATATGTTCAGCTTTAAAATATGCTTTTAAAATATAATAGAACTCCTGCTTTATCTATGGTTCCTTGTCTTATGAAGATTTTAAAAGACACTTTCAGTTCCTAAAGAATACTGTCTAGAAATACTATGTACTTATAATCTGTGGCTGTTAAAGTCATTAAGATGGTGTTTTCTGTCTCATGGCCATATTTCTCCGTCTCTCTGTGGGATTCCTGAAAGTATTTCTTCTGTTGGTTTGAGTAACTCCTCTTATTCTGATGTTTGGCAGAATTTCTTAGGATATCTGGGCAGACATTTCAGTTCTGTTGGCTGCAAACTTTCCAGGGCACAATGTGTGTTTTTTTTTTAATTCAAAAAATTAAATATAAAATTATTTTCTGCTTATATAGTCACCTAATAGTGGTAAAAATGACCATATACCAGGGTATTTGAATGAAACATTTAAAGGTAGAAAATACATGTCTAGTTTCATTACAGATTTATACACAAAGATTTATTACAAGGAAAACAAAAGGAAGGAGATAAACCTTGCATCACTGAAGATGAAAAACATGTAATGCTAAAGATTCGGAACATGTAAAATTGCATATACAGAATACACACTCAGACTGTAAATAACATAACTCTATTTAGGTTTAAACTTGCTTTATTGCCTATAACCAATTTATGATAATAAGTATAAAGGAAAAGAGAAATATTAACAATCTTTTTATATTATAAATAATTAATAGATTATCAAACAAAATTTTCCTTTTCATTTCTCTATGGCTTCATGTATATTAAACACAATTTTTGTTGGAAAATAACAGAATCATTTATTTACTTAGATTATTTTGTAATATTTGAACCTCCTACATTGTTATATTTATATAAAGCTTAATAATTTAACTATCATCATGTAATTTTTTTACATGATGATAGTTATAATTTACTTAAAACATATTTTAAAATTACATTTTTTATAAAAAATACTTTAGAAAGTTAAAAGGTGACAATATGCTCTAAAATATTTTAAAATAAACTGTGCTGCATTTGAATGCTTTTGCTTTTTAAAAACAACTTAATATTAACTAATTTCTTTGTCCAGACAATCAAAATAAGTTCATAGTACCTTGTTGACAACATTATACATAATTACTGTTCCTAGTTTTAACAAGTAGCTGACTGCATAATGAAATAAAATTACTTGAAGTATCACTCCCACGGGATGTATAGGTCTTGAAATTTACAGTAGTTGTCATTATACATTCAGAATATATTTATGAACCCTTAACTGTTGTCAGGTAATCTACTAAGAAAACTAAGATGCCAAGATAATCATAAAACACAGTTTTTTCCATACTGTTCTTAAAGAGTAACTCCATTAGGTAGCAACCTCTTTAGTCTCTCAACACATACTACTTACTTGATCAAGGCAAATATATATTAAAGCTGCAGCACAAAATAAATCTTCGGTTCTTTAGAGAAATTTAAAGCTCAGCAGAAATTGTTATAAAATATTTGATGCTTCATCAGTAATAATGATTATAATAATAATATAAAACTTCAAACAAATTCAGACTATATGAAATTAAGGAATTAATAGTTTATGTTAAAATTTAAAATTTAGTTTAATCAAATGCTGTGAGACTGACCTGTTAGAGTAGATATCTGAGCTAAATATTGAGTCTGATCAACAACCTCTGTGAGAGAATCAAATTTTTGATATTTTTCATGAATTTGGGGTTTCCTGCAAAACATTAGTGTGTCTAACATCTAATTTTTAAAACAAGCAATGTAAGATAAGAGCTGCCTGGCAATTTTCTCTTGTCACCATCTTTCCACATGCATCTTGTTTCAATATCTTGGGCATCTCACACTCTTTCCCTCTCCAGGGCCGATGGAATTTCCCATTTCATCTGCTGAAACATTGTTCCCCTTGCTCCTTTTCTTCTCTCGTATGTGTGCCTTCCATTTAAAGGCCATCTTTTCAGAGTCTTTCATTTCCTACTTGAGATGATTCTACCATTGTTCCATGATAAGTCTCTATTTCATAATAGTCTTTAGTGTAGCCCCTTACTTCTTCGATTTATTTCTTAATCAAAATTGACAAATAAATTATTTGATTTTTAATCTCAAACACAGAATTACAAGTACCATGAGGAAAAGAACCACATTGATCTCATGTGGAACCTTTAGTGTTTACAACTTTGAACTGTCAGTTGACTATCTGATGAACTAACATGATTGAGTTTTAGACTTATGCTAGCTTATAATTTTGAATTCCAGAGAGAATAATTTTAAGCCCTATGATGGAAGAATTTTCTATATTTCAGAACTGCTTTGAGAGAACTTTGAAGTTACTGCTGCTAGAGGGGTTTAATCAAATGTCAAAAATTCACTTCATGGGCATTGTAAAAAAGAATATAATGATGATTAACCCATTATAATATAATATACCTTTCAGAAATCATGTTTTTTTCCTATGATTTTATGATGCTTGTTGTATATCTTTTGGAGTACACAATGATATTACCAGGTCATTAATACTTTACCATTAAGACTAGTTAGTATGACTGCTAATGTGGGAATATTTTCTGCTAAACAGAGTTTGTCTATGTGTTGGTATGAAATAATGGGAACCTCATGGAATTTGGAATCACACAGAGCTCAGTTTATCAACAAGTGGAGGCAGTTTCTAGCTTTCTGAGCTTTCCGAATTTCAATATCATCATGTGTAAAAATGAAAGCAAAAAATCTACCTTTGAAAGTTGAGATCATTATTAGGCAGAACAGGATATATCAAAGGTCTAGCATGATGCCTAGTACAACAGACCTTCAATTACAGCTTTCTCCTCTTCTTATTGTACTTTAGTCAAAGTAGATATCTGTTTTTCAGACTGTAGAAAAATATAGTATGTTTATGTAAAGTTATTTAAGAGTTTGTTTTAGGCGATTCCTCCTACAAAATATATAATATACCTTCCAGCAAGAACATTTACAAAACAATGTCAAAATACAAATAAATGTCTGAATTAATATTAATAGATATACATAAGACACAGACATTAGCATGATTGATATAAATAATCCAAGATTTTTGTCAAAGTGGACACGAAGAATGAATAGACACTATGTGATTTTTTTCACACAACAGAATGTTATTCAGCCTTAAAAAGAAAGGAAATTTGAAAACATGCTATAACAAAGATGAATCTTGAAAACATTATGCTAAGTGAAATACGTTAGTCATGAATAAACAAATAGTATGTATACTAATATATTATATATAATTATGTAAGCCATAATATATTAATTAACTTATATTTATATATTATGCTACTTATATTTAGGTACCTGGAGTAGTAAAATTAACAGAGACAGAAAATAGAATGGTAGCTGCCAGGGGCTGTGGGGTTAGGGGTATGGGAAGTTACTATTTAATGAGTACAGCGTTTCAGCTTTGCAAGATGAAAAGTGTTCTGGAGTTGGATGGCAATGATTATTGCACAACAATATAAAAGTACCTGTTGCCACTGAACTGTACACTTAAACATGGTTTAAATGACGAACCTTAAGTATTTTATGTTTCATAAGTACTTTTAAGCTGGTAAAATACTTTAAGATTTTTATGTATATTTTACTGCAATCTTTTTTAAAAGTTAAAAAAATATAAACAGAGAGACTTACTTATTTTCTTTATGATGAACAAAATTATACAATAATTTGGAAAACAACAAAAGAACAAAGTTTCTTATCTCTAATTACATCAGACATCATATCGCATATGATATGATATCTTTATGCTTCAGTAAGTAATGACGGGGTCCAAGATTCATTATTATTAAATGTACTACCCTGGTGGTTTTGATGAAGAGCCTAAGTTAGGGAAAAAAATGTCATAGTGGAAAATGTCTTCAGTAGCATTTGTACCAAGAGTCTAGTGTAAAGTACTATATTTATATTCTGACACTACAAATTTAACATGTTTTAATTTATCCCCAAATACTGCAAACTGCTTGATGAATCACTTTTCCGAAGCACTTATACTGAAAAGTGATATTCTCTTTTCCATCAACCTTACCTTACCCATCCAAGTTCACCTGAAACTGGGTAGCTGTAAGATTTTCCTTGACTTTGTAATACCAGAATTATTTTTGCAATATTTTTCCCATTAGCAGACATTCTTACCTAAAAAACAGGAATCACCAACAAATGTGAATCTTATAGCCAAGTTTGTGTACCACAGCCACAGATGTTTAGATCACATAGGGAATGTAACCAGTGTGACCCAAACTGAGATAATCAGATGTTTTCTTTTTTGGAAGATGGAGGCTGAAATTTACAGACATTAGCAAATCATAGTCTTTATACTGGAATCAGCATGATGGCCATAGGTTGATTCCTCACTGGCTTTCAAGCAATGACATTGGAAGCTTTTCCAGGTCGTATAAAGCTATGCCAAGTGCATAAAATTCAGCACTGTTCTATATTTTCCCATCCTACTCAAGTAAACATATAACCGCCACTTGACTTATAAAAGGGCTGAAGAAATTCTTATTTGGAAAAGTTATACCAGGTAGGCTGCTGTATTTCTTTGGAAAATATGGGAGGATGGGCCTGAGAATGAGAGGAAAGAAACTTAAACCTGGCATGATGGTAAATGGTTGTCTTCTTATATAAGAAACATTATTCCAGAATCTCAACTTTCACATATTTTGAATAAATTTTATTAATATCACAGTAATTGGTGTAAAGAAGGGCTTAGTTTAATGCAGTGGGTGATCATAAAATATAGCACGTGAATCTCTTGCACATGGTTAAGAACCTGAGAGCAAAAGATTTAAAATATTTATGTTCCATAGAAATTAAAGGAAATTGGGGAAAGGGCTAAAGGCTTTGGATTGTACAGCAGATGGCACTGACAAAAGGTACCTTGGCAGTGTCTAGCTATATCAAATTTGCAATTTGGTTCCCATTTAATGTCCTTTTTGGTAATATGTAAATTTGCAAGATGCAACTGCATTTTCCTTTAATCAGGACTCTGAATCTCATCTAGTAGTACTGTTTCATTAAACCTCATTGCTGGATTAACATTATTTTTTTTTAATGTAGATATTTACCTGACATATCTACAATGTTAATATCAGAGCAAGTTGTGAAAACTACCCTGAATTTACTCTTGCAACATTGGTGCAATGTACCTTTCAAAACTGGATGTTTCCTTAGAAATGAAGTGTCTGCAATGCAATGCCAACTCCTTAAAGAGATTACAGCAGAGACATTATCTAAGAAATTGGAAAGTAAAGAAAGGACTTAGAAGAGTTTATACTCAAACTAAATTAATATATATTTGTTTTATATTCAGTATTTATTAGAATGAGGAAAAAGGAACACATATATTCATATTTCTTATGCCAATACAGAATTTCCTGGGGATTGTACCTTTTTGAGGGCTAGCAATCAAGAAAGTATTGATATCACTGCAGACGGAGTGACTGCATCTGGAAATTATAGCCATGCAGTGCCAGAGCCTGGAAAAAATGATAGTGATATGAACATTCAACTGAGATTATAGCATTTTATGGCAGTATTGCAAGAGGAGGCAAAGACTAAATACAATTACTAACAAAGGTCTTGAGTATGCAATAGGAGTCACACAGTCTCAAAACTGCCAATGTTTCAGGGTCTCAATGTCTCAATTTTTTATTATAACAATTGCATTGAGTAAGATGTTAGTACATTAATAAAATATTCAACATGCATGGATCTTGTTCCATGCCCCACCCACATACACACAATTCTACTAGGCCTTCAGTTTTTTACCTCAGGACTTAAATGTCATACTGAGAGTGGCAGGAGGCAGCCAAATGCCAAGGCAAATAGGCAGATAAGGTCAGGTCTCTAGTGAAACCCCACCTCCAAACCAAAGACAGTTTTAAAACCTGAAAGCCAAACTACAAGGTAAATCCTCGGACCAGATTGAGAACTTTTCTTCCTGTTGGCACATTTTCCTCTGATTGATCCCCACCCTTCACCTATTATACATATACCCACCCTTTCCTAGTTGGTTTTCTACACTGTCATGCCCACCTTTGAGTTTTGTTTTCACTTTAACCTTTTTTGGACAATCACAAACCGATCAGCATGCACTACCCATTTGGAGTCAATAAAAGGCCCCTGGACCTAGCCACATGAGGGACTTTCCTGCCTTTGGGTAGGGAAACCACCACTCACGTCCCCTTTGTTGATAGCTTTCCTTTTGCTTAAAAAATTTCACTCTACTCACTCTCCAGTGTCAACATGTGTAATTCTTCATGGTTGTGAGACAAGAACTTAGATCTAGCTGGGAAAAGAGCAGAAAGCCTGCAACAATATCAAATACTTGTTTTCTATTAACTCTGTAACTTTCCCTTTTCTTTTCTACCAGTTAAAAACGATGCTATATTTCTTCAGTCTTTCCTCTATCTTTTGCTCTTTGCTCTGTAATCCTGCACACTTTTCTATTCATTTCAACTCTTTATGCTCCCTTCAATCTTTTTCTATCCTTGTGCACATTTATAAGGCCTTAGCAAGAACACATGTCAAATCCACATACTTATACCCATACACACAGTCCTGCATTTTCACAATTCACATGCAAAAAGAAGTTAACGAAATAAGTTTTTATTTTTTTAAACTGGGTGAAAACATAAATGGGAAATCATGAATTTCAGTTTCTGTTCTCAAGGTTTTATTCTTTGCTGTGTAGTCTTCTGAACTTATTCAAATGCCAGGTTTTCTTTCCTCACAGGAAATATAATATCACCTTCATAATAATACCAACTCACAGATGAATAGCTAAAAATTCTCCAAAAATATAAGGAATCACACAAGAATAAGCGTTAATAATGCCTAAAATTTAGTCATTTCTTACAAGTCTCTGTGCTTTCAATTTCATAACTCAACACTATTATATGGTGGGTTTCTTGTGTCTATTTTATTGGGCTTACCATCACCAGCAGAATTACAAAGAAGAAATGAAAATTATAACTATTTCTCATGGCATTTCTCTTCCAGTATGCTTAACATAGAATTGAAATATGCAACAAGATTAGTATCTCTTTGCTATTTTCAAGTTCAATTCCTTCACTGAATCAAATGGTATCTTTTAGACTCTCAACTTCTTTCTTCCCCCACAGTAACAATCTCTATTCCACTCAGATCATGATCTGTTGTTTACAAGCCAGAATTTTAAGCCACTGATTTGTAGCTGGATGCTCCAGTAAATTCCATCTTATAACCTCTTGATCAGTAAAGCAGGAATGATGCTTCAGTTGTGCTTTGCTCCTTTACTTGGTAACAGGCCAAATTGAAAAGCAAAATGGACTGGGAAAATACAAATGATTGCCTAAGATAGGTTACACAGTACTTTGTGATACAGACACTTCAGCAATGTGCAACTTGAAATTTACAATAATGGATATCTCACTTTGTGAGATTTTGCTATTGTGGATAGAATACGCATTAACAGAGAATAGAGGAGGAGAGCTAAAAATAATCCATTCATTGTGCTGTTACCTATGTGGTAGTTCTGTTTAATGCTTCTGTCATTTTGTGTGTGGAAACCAATTAGATATAGGAAGCTTTTAGGATGGTACATACAATTCGGCTAGCCCCATTTCTTTTTAAAGGCATGACAAGAAAGGAGTGAAGAGGCATCTGGAATTTTTGTGTGTGGGTGACAGGTAGATAGGAAAAGAGATCCAGTTCCCAGGAATTATCCTTGTTGAAAGGAATGGACATAAGTGTGCTGTTAGCACATTTATTTTAGTAGTTTTTCTATCTAAAACATGTTTTAAAGAAAATGAGCCAAAGCTACTATATTATATGAAAACAATAACTAAAGTTTCTTATTCTCAAGAAAACTCACAATAATAATTTATGGAAATATATTTTTTTCTTTATTATTCAGACACCTGAATATGTTTTCAAATAATTAAATATTTGTGACAATTTGAAATGAAAACTGTTTTCAACATGTTTAAAACTTGGTTGTGAAAATCAGTACCAAGCTAGAATTTTACATGGTGAGTACTTAGCAGAGGGCAGTGACATTTCAAATGAATTTTCTTTATTATATCATGGACTCTATTTCAAAGAGATTGGCTAATTTAATACCAGAATAATAGCAGAACAATTCAGTACCCCTCCACCCCTTACCCAAGACACCCATCCATATAGTACTCTACATAAGCATGCTCTAGTCTGTGGAGACTCTTCCAATAGACAGATTTCAGAAAGTCTGAGAGATCTCAGCAGAGCCTAGAGAGCAGATGAGTAACTTATTCTGAAAAGTTGTTGGTTCAGTGATCTAAATTGTTATCTTACATTGGGGAGTGTACTGTTTCGAGAAAGATTTAGCAAAATCATTTTGTCAGAGTGGACAAAGTATTAGAGTTCATAATTTTCAAGTGAACTTAATTCAGATACACCAAAATGAACAGGGAAAAATAGTGATCAATGTATAATTATCAATGGCCTGGGCTCCAGTTGAAGGACATATAATTAAAAGCAAAAATAAAAAGAGGATGGCTAAAGAGAGTTTAAAAAGCACCACCATATGATGGCAACAAGAATATTATATTAAGAATCAAGAGATGGGTATTTGAATTATTAAACTATAACTTATTTTATGTGACAAGAAAATGAATTACTCTGCTGGGTATTGTGGCTCATGCCTGGAATCCCAGCAGTTTGGGAGGCCGAGGCAGGCGGTCACTTCAGGTCAGGAGTTTGAGATCATCCTGACCAACATGGTGAAACCCCGTCTCTACAAAAAATACAAAAAATAGCTGGGCATGGTGACGGGTGCCTGTAATCCCAGTTACTTGGGAGGCTGAGGCAGGAGAATCACTTAAACCCAGGAGGCGGAGGTTGCAGTGAGCCAAGATGGCATCACTGCACTCCTGCCCAGCCTGGGCAACAGAGCGAGACTCCATCCCCGCCCCCCCCAAAAAAAGAAAGAAAGAGACAGAGTGAGAGTCAGAAGGAAAGAAAGAAGGAAGGAGACCGGGCGCGGTGGCTCACGCCTGCAATCGCAGCACTTTGGGAGGCCGAGGAGGGTGGATCACGAGGTCGCGGGATCAAGACCATCCTGCTCAAAATGGTGAAATCCCATCTCTACTAAAAATATAAAACTTAGCTGGGTATGGTGGCACCCGCCTGTAGTCCCAGCTACTCGGGAGGTTGAGGCAGGAGAATTGCTTGAACCCCAGGAGGCGGAGGTTGCCGTGAGCCAAGATCGTGCCATTTTTACTCCAGCCTGGGTAACGAGGGAAAATCTGTCTCAAAAAAAGAAAGAAGAAAGAAAGAAGTAAAGAAGGAAGGAAGGAAGGAAGACAAGAAAGAAAACAGTGAGATTCCATAAGAAAGAAAGAAAAGAAAAGAAAGAAGAAGAAAGAAAGAAAATGAATTATTCTCTTCTTTAGAGCTTGTCTTCAACTATGTCCTAAGCAATTTGGAACAAGTTAATCATGAAAATCCAACCAGAAATTTAATTATTTAATTTTCTGTAATATCTATTTTTGTTTTTTCTTTGTGAATGCTGAATTTTAAATCCCTTAGTTTTATAGCCCATTAATAATTTTATATTTATAAAATAAACTATTAGAAATTTTTTAAAGCTTGACTTTATCAGTTAGCATCTAATCTCTATTTTCTAATTGTATGAATTTTATTTTGTGAACTGAGATGAATTCCATAATATTGAAGGGTAATAAGAAACATAAAAGTCAACACTATACTGTTTTTTCATGAACTCAGAAATGTATAATTAAAGTAAGTTTTTCTTCTGCCCTTCTGAAATATATAAAATGCTCAGAAAAGCATAATGTCCTGCAGACATGGGGCACTTGAGACTTTTAAGACCTAGCAGCTGGGCCTTTCATGCCTACAGTCATTTTTGGCTGTACTTTTGGGTACCATTCATAATGTTTTCCAGTTTCTATTATGGGATGCTACTGTTGGGACAATTAAAAACAAATGTAGAGAGAATCTCATTTGATTATTTCCTCTTTATTAGGCATACTGTGATTTTTCTAATAAAAACGGAATACAGTATTTTATGTCTGAATGCTGCATTGTTGTCAACGTGTAAAGAGAAAACCTAACCTCATAAATCTGTTTTCCTCACCATTGCCTCAAAATCCCCAAATGTCTGCTGCTTGCAGATGGATTCACTGGAGCAAACCAAAAGGCTGAATTTCACCTTTAACTGGGTTTTATGTGGTTCTTTCTTTTAAAGTAAGCCATTTCCTATAGAGGAATTTTTTTTATTGCTTTGTCAATGTTTATCTTCTGAGTTTGCATTTTTCTCTTTCTGTGGGTGTTTGTACATTACATTTGAATATAATATATATGTATATATTTATTCATTGTATATTAAATTTGAATAAAATATATACATATATATTTAAATTAAATTTGATGGAAAACAATCCTTCTAAAAGTCAAAAAGTGATTTATAAACATAATATCACAAGGCATATTTTTATCTTCAGTGTACACTGACTGGTTACTTAGTAGCAAGTCTGTCAGTCCGCTGTTCCAAATGGTTTCTGCCTTTGCCAAAGTGGATTAAAGTACCAGACCAAAGATTGTGTTCTCTTCTTGCTGTGTTGGAAGGAGGCCCACAAGTCTAAATGTAATAAAATGGGAATATATACCTCATCATCCAAACCAGGGAAAGTGTTACCTTGCAGATGGCAGAGGTTTAAGGACTTACTAAATTGATGTACAAATTAATTTAAAAAGAAATAGATGAATAGCTTTGGTAGACACCCCCTGCCAATTTGGCACTCTCTATGGAGAGTTATATTAATTTTGTGGCAAGTGGTGAAAATGAAAATGAAAGGAAATCACAGGCAAGGGAATAGCACCTAGTTACTGAAGGGAAAAGAAATGTGGCAAATATGGATTTGTTGCTGAGTTTAAAAGCCTGGGTATTCTAATAACTATATCATTTAATAAAAAGTAAAAGAACAAAACTAATACTTATCAAATACGTTTATATGAAGTTATATTGATTATAGTGTTTTGCTTTCATATAAAATATGTATAATATATAGAATCAATAATTTCATGATATCTTTTATGCTTTTTACTACCTCATTAAAAATTGGTGGGTCAGATTTCAGTTCTATCAGGTAAAGAGCTTGCAATTTTGCACATCTGTTCTTACAATAAGAAAAGGCTCAAGAAACTGAAACTCAGTGACTTTTCTCCATCCTGTCAGAGAAATAAGATTACAGAGCAAACTGCCAACCCAAAATGTTGAAAGATAAGTCCAGAGAGTTATATCTGAGACAAACTACCTGGTGTAATACACGCATGATCATATACCAGTAGCCATACTTAAATGGTCACTTTAATGGACGACTGCTGGAGGCTGAGAGTGAATTAGAATAAGATCGAGAATCACTTGGGGGTCGTTGTTGTAGGAGAGCTTCCACACCTTCCCAGGCCTATCTCCAGAAGATCCACTGAGGTCTCATGATGAAGGACTGAGAAAGGTGCCCTTATGCTTCTGGCAGTAGAAAGAGGAGATTAATTCTTGTAAAACAACTTCAGAATCATGTTTATAAAAAGAATTACTCTCCATATGAAAAGGCTTTGCCAAAGCCTTAGTTAAAGGACAAGTATTTTTATCCACTCTAATCTCTTATGGACTTCCCGTTGCAATCTAAAATTGGAGAGACAAGATAACCAACAATAGTTAGAGTTCAAGAAAAGATTCAGAATACTGTAGTCATGGAAGAGAGTAAGGACAAAAACAACGGGAGTGAGGGAGAAACACCGTACAACTGGAGAACAATTTGTGAAGCTCAAAGCCCAAAGAGACAAGCTCCCTAAAAGCTGAGATTCACTTGTACGATTACTGAACACTCTCTCTTTTCTCTGTATCTTACTACTACCCCAGTGAGACTCTAGTATAAGAATAGTGAATTATAGCTAAACAGTCTGAAAAAGGCAGACTCCCTCTATGAGAAATACTTAGAGAAGCCCAAAATCAAGAGTGGTGACAAAAACAATGACACTGGAGGAACTTGATGCAGCTGGCATCTATAGCTACAGCGAACATTAAACAGAACCCAAGTTCTACTCAAATTAACATAAATTGACACTAAAAGCATATTTACCTCAGTTTCTATTATCAATATGACATGTCTTGCTTTCAACAAAAAATTAACATACATGCCATAAGGCAAGGAAAAACAGTCTGGGGAGTCAAAATAAACTCCAGTACCAGACTCTAAAATAGGAAATGTTGAATTATGGAGCAGTAACTAAAATAATTATGATTATTGATACGTTAAGGATTCTAATGGAAAAAATATACAACATTCAAGGACAAATGGATAATATAAACACAGAATCTCTGAAAGAATTTTTAAAAGGAAATGCTAGAAATCAAAATACTTCTAACAGAAAAGAAAATTATCTTTGATGGGCTCATGAGTAGATTGAAAATGGCTAAGAAAAGAATCAGTGAGCTTGCAGATAAGTTAATAGAAACTTTCAACACTGAAAAGCAGAGAGAGAGACAAGCAGAAAAGGCATTGCATCTATAGAGCAACAATAAGGATTATAGCAGATTCTTATTATAAACAATTCAAGCAGTAAGAGAAAAGAAAAATATTTAAAATGTTGACTGAAAGAAAAAATCATGAATCTAGAATTCTATATCCAGTGAAATAATTCTTCTAAAGTGAAGAAAGAACGAAGTTGTTTTTTTTTTTCAGATAAGCAGAAATCTGAATAAATTTACTAATAGCAAAATGTAGCTGTATGAAATATATAAAGAAGTATGTCAGGCAGGAGAAAAACGTTATAGGTTAGATACTCGAATTTGTGTAATAAAAAAGAGTCATTGAGGGAATACATCAAGGTAAAGAAAGATACCTCATTTTTTATAATTGATCTAAATGGTAGCTATTTAAATTCATAATTATAACACTATGTTGAATGATTACAGTGTTTGCTCATGAGAAATATGTAACAGCATTGTCAGAATACAGGGCGAGAGGAATTAGGGATGTTTTATTATTAGGTACCCATACTGTCTATAAAGTGATATAGTGTTATCTGAAGGTGGACTTAGAGTGCTTAAAATGTATATTGTGAATTTTAGGTCATTCAATAAAAACATTTTTAAAAGAATACTTGACATGCAAATAAAGGACATAAAATGAAAGCATTTGAGTTACTCAATTTGCACCAAAATAGGCAGAAACAGTTACAAATAAAATAGATATTAATATATTAATAATTGCTGTAGACGTGCATGGCATAAAGATTCAAATTAAAAGAGATATTATCAGATTAAATCAAATGATTAAATACATTTGGTTCAAAGAAGAACCAAATGTATGTCATATATGAATCATTTTAACAAAAAGACTCATATGGGTTAAAAATTAAGAAATAGTAAAATATATGCCATGGAAACATTAATCAAAAGAAAGCTGTAGAAGAAATATTAATTCAAGACAAAGCATTTTTCTGAATATGTAATATTTGGGTTAAAGAAGAATATCACATGGTGAAAAATTGATAATTTCTCCAAGAAGGCATAACCATCTTAAACATGTATGCATGTAATAACAAAGCTAAAAAAATAAAGGAAAGAGACAGAAGCAAATATAGAGAGAACTGCAAAGAGTAGCAGAAACATTCACTATTGTAATTACAGACTTCAACAAAACTCTCAGTAGTTGATAAATTCTGCAGGCAAAAAATGAGAAAAGATATATTTGATCTGAATATGACTGTTGATCCATGTGATCTTATTGACATTCACAGAATTTTCAACCAAAAACAGTACAACACACATTGTTCTCAAGTTCACCTGGAACAGTCCACAACACAGACCATGTTTGAGTTATAAAACGTAGCTCAACTAACATAAAACAATTAAAAACATATAAAGTATGTCTTTCCACCAGAAAGAAAACTAGAAAGCAATTGGGTGAAGATAACTAAAAAATTATTAAATATTTATAAATTAAAACCCTTCTGAATAATTCACAGCTCAAATAATCAAGAGAATTAAAAAATATTTTGAATAAAATGAAGACATACTGTATCGAAATTTGTGGGATGCAGTGAAAACATTGCTTAGAAAGAAACTTAAAGAATTAAGTTTACATGTGAGAATAGAAGAAAAATCCAAAATCAGTAACCCAACTTTCCACTTTAAAAATGATAGAAAGGAGAGCGATTCAAGTCTAAAGCAAGCAGAAGAAAATAATAAAAATTATAATAGAGCATAATTCATTGAAGTTGAAAAGAAGAAAATGATAGAGAATAGAACAAAAAGCTTGATCTTTCAAAAACCACTAAAATTGATGTCTCTGCCCAGAATATCCAAGAAAAATAAAAAGGCAATAGATACAAATTACCAATATTAGAAATGAAAAGGAGTCATTACCACTTACCCCATGGATGTTAAAAGGATAATAAAAGAGTGCTATGGCAGATTTACACATACCCTCACCCCAAACTGGTAAGTTAGAGGATATGGAAGATTTCTTAAAAGACACTATCAAAGCTCACAGAAGAATGAATCGCTAAACCGAAAAACTTAAAACAATACAATTTATAATAGCAACCAAGAGGCAAAAGCCTAACAAGCTGATCTCAAGGAGGTGGAGAGTAGAATGATAGTTATTAATACTAGATGCTTGGAAGAGTATGTGTGTATGTGCGGGGACTGGGGATGAGGGCAGGTAGATTAATGGGTACAGATATATAGCTAGATAGAAGAAATAAGTTCTAATGTTTTATAGCATAGTAAAGTGACTATAGCTAACAACAATATATTATATATTTTTAAATGGCTAGAAGATAAGCTTTGAATGTTTCTAACACAGATGATTAATGTTTGAGGTGAGGAATACCCTAAATATCCTGACTTGATCATTATACATTCTAAGCATGTATCAAAATATCATATGTACTTTATATATATGTACAAATGTTATATATCAGAAAATAATTTGAGACAGACTGACAGAAGGATAAATGATCTATTAAATAAATTGAAAAAAAATATTAAATTTCTATTGCTGTTATAACAAATTACCCTACATTTATTCTCTTAAAACAACAAGTATCTTATGGTTCTATATGTTGGAAGTCCAAATAGGTCTTATTTGGCAAAAGGAAAGTGTCATCAGGGCTGCATTTCTTTCTGGAGGTTATAAAGAATTCTATCAATTCTTTTTTTTCGTTTCGTTTTTTGTCTTGTTCAGTTCCTAGGCCACTTACATTCCTCATCTCATAGCCCCTTTGCTTAGTGTTCAAAGGCAGAAATTATGGATTGACATAAAACAAAAGCATTTAAAATATTCAATTTGCACCAAAATAGGCAGAAACAGTTACAGACAAAATAGATATTCATATATTAATAATTACTATATATGTGAATAGTATAAAGATTCAAATTAAAAGAGATATTATCAGATTAATATAAAAGAAAAACCAAATGTATGTGTATTCTTCTTTATTCTTTTCTCAACATATGGCCTTGATTTCTAATTCTACTTTTTTCTTCTATTTTTATAAATAAGTTAATATATAATTCAAGACACTCTCTCCAGTATAACTCTGCTAATTTGCAATTTGAATTTCATCTGAAACTTAATTACCCTCTGCAATAAACTATTAACATATCCACAGGTTCTCAGGATTAGAGTGTGGCCATTTTTTGGGGAAGCCAATATTCTGCCTACACAATAAACGATGACTTTCAAAATAAAGCACTAGGACATGAATTCCCTGGTGAATTTTACTGAACATTTAAGGAGACAATGACACCAACTCTCCACATGCTCTCCTAGAAAATAGAAGCAGTGACAACATTTCCTAATATATCCTATGGGTTCAGCATTACCCTCATACAAGAACTAGATAAAGATATTACAAAATGAGAAAATTAGATTTGAAAGTCTATCATGAACATAGATATACAGAAATCCATAATAAAATATTAAAAAATTGAATCTAACCTTATGTAAAAGGAAATGTACACTGTGATCAAGTGGAGTTTGTTACAGACAAGCAAGGCTTGCTCAACGTTGAAACTCAATAAATGTAATTTACCACATTAAATGGCTAAATTAACAAAATATCACAAGCATATGAGTCGATGTAAAAAAGTCTTTTACACTCATTTAAGATCAAAGCTCCCAGCAAACAAAGAAGAGAGGGGAACTTCTTCAACGTAATAAAAGAAGACTGCAAAACATCAATAGTTATTATCACACTTAATGATGACAGATTTGATGTCTTCTTCCAAAGAGCAGCAACAATGTAAGGATCTCCCTCTAGTCACTCCTATTAAACATTATACCAAAAGTCCTAGCTAGTGCAAAAAAAAAAAAAAAAAAGTAGACACAATATGTATATTGATTGGAAAGAAGTACATAAATTGTATTTGCAGATGAAAACTGTTAGGATAAGCAAGTATTTCAAAGTTGCATTGCAGGATAAAAGGTTAATATGCATTGTAGATTGCTTTTTTAAATGCCAGCAATGAACAATTGAAATTTACAGTTAAAAAGAAAATTGCCATTTATTATAGCACTCACAAAAGTACTTAGGTATGTGGTAAACTGAATAATGATTCCCAAAATATCTATGTCTTACTCCTACTCCTCAGAAACTATGAATATTACCTTATATGACTAAAGGGACTTTGCAAGACTGATTAAGGATGTTGAGATGGATAAATTATCCTGGATTATCTAGATGCATCCTAAATGTAATCACAAGTATGTTTGTAAATGATATATACATAGCTACAAAAAGGAGATGAGGCACTGGAAGCAAAAGCTTAGAATAAAGCAAGAGGTTTACGTAATTGAAAGAAGGTGCTACAGCCAAATAATCCAAGTGACTTCTAAAGTAGAAAAAAGGAGGAAGAAAGGGAGGTAAATGGAGGCTAGGAAAAAAAAAGAAGAAGAATAAAGGAGATAATCTTATCTTTGCTATAAAAATGTGATAAGCATTTGTTATCTTACACATCTAGCTCTGCTCCATGATAAATGATTGAATATCACCTTCACTAATGCAAAAGTTATACAGCATCTGTGGGGGATTTGTTCCAGGACCCTCCATGAATACCAAAGTCATGGATGCTCAAGTCCCTGATATAAAATGGTGCAGTGTTTGCATTTAACCTATGCACATACTTCCCTATGTTTTAAATCATCTCTAAATTATTTATAATGCCTAATACATGCTGTGCTAATATATGGTATACTGTACTGTTTGAGGGAATTTTATGGGACCAGCCCCACATCATCCATGTGTACCCCGAGTTCAGTGGCAACAAAGGAATGAGAAAAAGATTAAGAATGCAAAAATTGGGACCAGGGAGTCATTACTTGTAGTGGAGGCAGTGAAGGCCACGAGCTTAGGTTCACCACAGTATTTATTGGTTACAATCACTTTGATTTATAGGGTAGTGGTGGAGTGATGGTGGGGAGAGAGTGACATGATGGTAGAATGTATCAGTGAGCTGGAACTGAATCAGTGAACTGGAACTGGTGTGTCATTTTAAAGTTTGACAATAGTGGTGGTTTGAGAGTTTCACAAAACAAGCACATGCGGTTATCTTTAGCCAATTATCTATGTTGTGGTGCCCAGAAGTTTGGAGATGCCAGGAACTGCAGAGCCCCAAAGAGAGTGTCATAGCCCTTACTTGGAGATTTCCTAGGTCTGGGTCCCTGAAGTGCCTCAGCTCTTTTCTCCCTCTCTCTTCTCTCCTTCTCGTTGCCTGCAACATGGGGAGCAAGGGGTGTGCTTCAACCCTGTTTTTGTTACAGTTTTTTTCAACTCAGCCATTTGCCAGGTCCCAAGTTCTTGTCTTGCTTCCAGGAAGAATGAGGTACATGGACACGCGGAGAGTGGGCAAGGTAAAGAGGTGTTGTATTAAGCAAAAGAACAGCTCAGAGGAGACCCACAGTGGTAGCTCCTTTCTGCAGACAGGTTGTTCCAATGAATATCCAGCTATTATCGGAGAGGACTCTCACAGTGAGTAGTTCCTCTCAGCAGGCAGATTCTTCCCTTGTCTGCCTGAGTCTGTGTTAGTGTGGGGTTTTTATGAGGAAGTGTGTCCTGATTGGTCCATGGTGGCCATGGGTGGACTGGGAAAAAGTACCATAAGTTCTCAGCCCAGTCCGTGGAACTGGCAGCCCAGTCCGCAGGCCTCATGCCTTCCCTGGCCTGAAGGTGAGGTTCACCAGGGACTAGGCCACAACTTTGCTTTGAAATTGAAACAGCACCAGGAGTGGGGAGTGGCCAAGGCAGCAGGAACAGGAACTTCTGAGCCTGTGGGGGCAGGAGTCTTCCCAGGCCCCCAAGAGTACAGAGATTCCTGGGTCGGCAGCTGCAGCTAGGAGGCTGCAGGGGTGCTTGAGAGGGAGGGCAGGGCTCCCACCCCTCCAACTTGGAAGGGGTTGGGGCTTCTGCCTATTTCTGGCCCTCCGCAGCTCCATGGAAAGCACAACTCTGTCTGTGCCTCCCCAACTGCAGCCAGAATCATGGCCACAGCCACTCCAGATGGACCGGGGCTGCCAACATCACTATAAATGGAACAGGAAGAGTCTCTGAGTATCAGTAGCCAGACATCCAGTTTGAAATCCTGCATCTTGTCACTAATTTGGGAATACTGAGATTCTTTTTAGAAGATATACTGTCACACCAGACTGTTAGATATACCGATGTCAGACTACTGTAATCTGCCTAACTGGTCACCATTATGCCAAAAACCATTATCCTTTCAGCTGTATTTTTAATGGAAGATAGTTTTCTGTACATTAGTAACATTCAGAACTATCCAAAATGAGATATTTGCAAAGATTAATTTAAAATATTTCAAACCATGATAGAGGCTATAAAGATCTATTGTGTTTTGGCCACAAAAACATTGGTAGTCACTGCTATTATTCTTTTATGTAATATATAGCATTTAGTGTGTGAATTAATGAATGATTTAAATCCATTATCCTTGCCAGAGCTCACAATTGACTCTGTTTCCTTTCATTTTAAATTTTATATAAACGTGCATAACTGGTATGATAGAAAATGCATTATAGAACCATAATGGCAATCATGGGATTTTCTAGCTAAAAGGAACCATTGCAATCAACTCTGCCTGTTATGTTTCTCCCACTAGTAATTGTTCAGTCTTGGTTTTATGGCAAACATTTCAAAATACATAATGAGTGTAATAAAATGTAAAATTGGTGTTCTCTCTTGAAATATTATAAATAAGGCACACTTTAAATATTACAAATATCTTCTCTATGACCAGCCAAGAATACTAAAAGGCAGTGTAATGGATTATGATAACTGATCAAAGTATATAAATTGCTTACTGTTTTTTAAGTCAGAAACATACTCAGATAAGAGAAAACCATAAGAATTTCAATAGGATGCAGAATTATTTGATTGAAAGGGAACAAATACCTGTTTTTGTATGAGGTTATTTTTCAGAAATGTTTACTCTACTCATTACTCACAGGGGCAAAGTAAATTCCCCTACTTATTGATTCTGTGTTTGCCTATGTAAGTTGTTCTGGAAGATAGGACCCAAGATGATTGTTGCTCCCTTACATCTATGCCACAACCATGAGAAAATCATGTCCAGCTTAACCACTGGCCCCAGGAGCAAGATACAATCCACTAGGACAGTGTTAATTATTCCCATCTTTGCCCAGCCTAGATAAGTTCCAAGAATAAGTGACACTGGGTTCTAACACACTGACTTGTATGGTTTTTTTTTTTAGCCTTTTTATGGCAGTAGCTAACTGATTACCCTGAACCCAAGACATATTCTACAGTTTTACAATATATTGATACATTGGATTTCTGCAGGCTGAGATTCTCATGCCCTTTTCACAGCCTATCTTTCATTGCTCTTTCAAATGCCACATTTCTCTGAAAGCACTCTCTTATCAGAAATTATTTGCCATCTTATGTCTGTTTCCCAGGATGCCACTTTTGTATTCATTTGCAAACACTGTTAGATTATACTTTGTGTTATAACTTCCTCTATATTCTTCACATTTCTGCAACTGGAGTATACCTGTTAAATATGGCTTATGTAATATTTATCTCACAATTCCCAGTTGTTAGAACCTAGATATTGGTTATTATATGTATTTAATAATGGTTTTAGCATAAGGGAATAAATGAATAAAATAGTATATTTTGGAGTCCTAAACATATATAAAAATCTATTATTGTTATTGGGAGATATCATAGGTAACTATATCAATTATTAGAACAACAATAAGCATGTCTTATACATTTTGTAAACCAGTTCTGGAATCATGAGCTTGCAGAGTTGAAAGCTGGCTTAGTTGTTTCTGACTTCCCATCACCATCAGTCATTTTCTTTCCCTTAATATGGTTAGAAATACTTCAGTCTCATTCCACTGATATTGAAGAGATATCTTCTTCAATTTTTTAAACCAAATAATAGAAGGATGTTTACTTGATGCACAGATGTTCTTACCTAAATGAAAATCAACTGGGAATTTTTAACCTGAAATATTAAAATATCTTTAAATATTTCTTCTGCCACGACCCCAGAATCCACAAGGAGCCTTGGTACGTTGTTCCTGGAGAATGTCATTTAGAAACCAAGGCAAGGGCTCGGCTATTAATGATTACATTGCCACTGGGGTGGCCTTGCTTCTAGTTGTTCACAATATAGAGAGGGAATAGATGTATGTTTATAATCCACACAAATAAATGTTAGTATTTTCATCTAACTACAAGTGAGTATGTGTGTACACATACACATGTATGTATATATATAATGTATATGTATACATAATTTTTATGTTACACCATAAGTTTATGACATTAATAATTGAATTCCAATACAATACCACAGATTTCACTTTGGCCTTTTTCCCTTTCCTTACTTGTAAATTCTTCAACAGTGAGAAACCTAGTTAATATTAGCTGTAATTCATTATTTGTTTGATTTGTTCTAGTATACATATAAAGCACTCTCAGAATTACTAACCTATATCCTTGTGGGGAGCATATTTGTTGTATTTATATGTAGTATTTTTTATATGTTGTATTTTTATATAGTACTTTTTATTTTTATCCTGACAGTATTCAGTCAAGATAGTATTTCCAAAGTTACTTGGAATAGTTCTGTTCTTCCCCCTCGCCATTTGTGTGTTAATAGAGTATGTTTATTTGTTAGTGTTTGTTTCCTTTTTTTGTTTGTTTTTCTCACATTATAGTCATAATTAAAAAAATATTTTTGGGGTATGTGAAGGAAGGATATGTGAAATATTATTGTCGTTCTAGCACTCTGGTTATATAAACAATATACTTAAAGAAACCTCATTTCCTCCTAAACTCTGCTATCTTATTAAGGACAGCTGCTTTGTTCACTCATTTTCTTCCTACTCACCACTGAGAAGAAACTAAACTCTTTAAAGTCCAATTTATCCTTTTTTTAGTGCTAAAAATTAAAGACATGCTTAAAATAAGATTCAGTCTTATTGAAAAACACAGGAGCCAACCTGAAGTAGCCTAACAATTTGAGCAATATATATATATATGTATGTATATATATGGTGTATTGAGGGGACTTGCACACAGGGTAGTGCAGTGGTGGTGAGCTGGACAGAAGAACCACAACTGCCTGTAAAAAGCATGAAGTGTATATAGAATTTCACTTAGCCTCCT
>CAUYQU010042978.1:0-47642 GCA_963574635.1 Cheracebus regulus | reverse complement strand
CTTGAGGTCAGGAGTTAAGAGAGACCGGCCTGAAAAACATGGTGAAACCCCATCTCTACTAAAAATACTAAAATAGCCCAACCAGTCCCAGCTACTCAGGAGGCTGAGGCAGGAGAATCACTTGAACCCGGGAGGTGGAGGGTGCAGTGAACAGAGATGGAGCCTCTGCGTTCCAGCCTGGATTATACAGTGAGACTCCATCTCAAAAAAAAAAAAACAGAGAGAGAGAGAGAGAGAAAAGATATTTTAACTTTACAGTGAGAAAACCTAAGTAATCAAAATTCGTATCACAACTAAATGACATAATGTATGTACCTCTCTAATGGGAAGCACTGAATGACACACATAATGCATCCTACAAAAAGTGACTGTGCGCTTCAAAAATGTTAATGCCATAAAAAAAACCCAAAGATGAAGGAACAATTGCCTATTAGAAGAGATTAGAGACATAATAGCTAAATGCAATGTGTAAGTATAGATTTCACGTTGGACAAGGAAAATAATTACTAAAAGACGTTATTGATACTTTCCCAATTTTAAATATGGATTATAGATAATCATACTGCATCATTTCCTGAATTGGATAACTGTACTATAGAATGGAAAAGAATTCTTTATTCTTATAGAGAAAGAATTATACACATGTGGAAGTGGTGACAGCTGCTCTTGGTAAGGGCAGCTGCATATAGGAGTTATTGTACTAGTCTTCCAAGTTTTAAGTCTGAAATTTCAAGTGTTTTTAAAGATATGCACAACCATTCATTGTTTTTTTTTCATGTACTTGATCACTACAAAACAATCATTCCTATCCTGGCCAACACGGTGAAACCCCGTCTCTACTAAAAATACAAAAAAATTAGCCAGGCGTGGTGGCATGTGCCTGTGGTCCCAGCTACTCGGGAGGCTGAGGCGGAAGAATCGCTTGAACCCAGGAGGCGGAGGTTGCAGTGAGCCAAGATGGTGCCACTGCACTCCAGCCTGGTGGCAAAACAAGACTCCGTCTCAAAAAAAAAAAAAAAAATCATTCCTACACATACCTCAGGAGCAAGGACAAACGTCTGCATAAATCTCCTCAAAGCCTGGTTGTTGTTAGAAAGAAGTCCCATCACCTGGACTACCACACCATCATTTAGTGTGGCATGAGCATCAACATGGCGAATCTTGGTGTGGCAGTTGGTGAAGTTTTGAGACATCACTTTCCTGTGGATTTCCTTTAAAAAAAAAAAAAAAAAATCAACTGTGAATGCCTTAAAATTTAAATAACCTCCAATTAAAAAAACTACCAACACAACACAGATAAAGAGAATGTGCATATTTAAATTACAGGATATGCAGACTATATTTGATTTTTCTTTGTATACTCTATTCCCAGTGACCACACTTGAATTTTTTAAATAACTGCCCTGAATTAATACTTTAAATTTAAAAGTTTACAAAGATGATCCCTATGCTAAAGCCAATTATCTACCAATATAAAAAAGCTTTAGAATATTATCATACAAAATTGACAAATCTGACATTACACAGGCATTTTAACAAATACATTAATCAAATAGTAATAAACACACATCAACTTTTACTAAAAAGTTGAGAAATCTGATCTTTATCAGCAAATCTATTTTGTATGTATCCACTTCAATTTTGAGTTTTCTACCTGCTTAACAGCCTAAATAAAGTTTGAAATGCTTACTTTCTGTCCATAGACGGCATCTGCTGGCTTTCCATTTGAATCCAATCCCCCATGGACATAAGAAGAGTTCTTTCCATAAAATCTGTAAAATTGGAAGATGATTTACTTGTCATCTCCAAGTATCTCAAGTTGGTTTTTTGTTTTTTTTTTTTCCCCACATTTGATACCTATCCTGTCTACCGGCAAACTTTTTTGAGATGAGGTCTCATTCTATCACCCAGGCTAGAGTGCAGTGATGCGATCACAGCTTGCTGCAGCTTCAATGTGCCGGGCCCAAGTGATCCTCTAGTCTCAGCTTCCCAAAGTAGATAGAGCTACAGGCACATGCCACCATGCCTGGCTGATTCTTTTTATTTAAGTGGACACGAGGTCTTTCTTTGTGGCCCAGGCTGGTCTCGAACTCACGAACTCAAGCAATGCTACCTGCCTTGGCCTCCCAAAGTGCTGGAATTACACAGGGGAGTCACCGTGCCTGGCCCTGGCAATAATGTGTTTTCTTTCTCATGTTTGTATGCAATCATCTCTCTATCCCCTATGTGCCACCTGATCAACATTTGCTGAATGGGAATGGATTTGGTTCCAGGTTTCAGGGTAGGATGATCCTGTTGGGAAGGATCTTATAGTTTCATGTCAGGATGACACCAATACAGAAGTTCCTATTTTCACTCAGGAAGAAAACATGCAATAAGGCTGGAACAGCTCCATTCTCCATAGACTTCAAGTGTTCTTTTATTAATATATCTGAGAATACATGTAAGCAGTTTCCCTTCAACACCTAGCTCATGCAAGTGGTTTAGAAGTAGTTTTTAAAAATTTCTACTGATGCTGTTAAGAATATTAAAGTTCATTCCTCATAGTTTTCACCCATCAATGTCCTCATTTGATCCGTTTTCATTAAAACAATATTCCATCAGGAAAGCAACACACCAAAATGCTCTAACCCAGGGATAACCACTATTAACATTTGACACTTGTCTTCCAGATAAGCACCCTTTTTTACAAATGAGCCCATGCATGTTATTCTGTATGTCTCACCCTTCAAAAAGGGAACACATCTGTGACCACAAGAACCCCTAAGTCTGCCTTTCTACTTTTCAAGTTATTGAAAGGATACATCTCAGACAAAGAATCAGTTCACTACTGACTAGGGCCACTTTTCATGTGCCTCAGAGATATATGCAGGGGAAAGAGAGGTCTTAAAATCAATAAATAATGTGACAGATTAGTGCCCTCTAATAGGGGGGAAAAAAATCAATGAATAATGATAGTGACAAGAAATACTATTGCATTTGGTTAATTTCTTTCAATCCCATAGAATAAAACTGTCATATGACAAAAAGAAAAAAGGACAGGCCAGGCATGGTGTCTCATGCCACTAATCCCAGCACTTTGGGAGGCTGAGCTGGGCGGATCACTTGAGGTCAGGGGTTCAAGACCAGCTGGGCCAATATAGCAAAACCCTGTTTCTACTAAAAATACAAAAAAAAAAAAAAAAAAAAAAAAAAAAAATTAGCCAGGCATGGTGGCATGCACCAGTAGTCCCAGCTACTCAGGAGGCTGAGGCAGGAGAATCACTGTAACACAGGAGGCAGAGACTGCAGTGAGCTGAGATCTCACTGCTGTACTCCAGCCTGGGGGACATAGTGAGATTCCATCTAAAAAAAAAGAAAAAAAGAAAAGTGTGTGTGTGTGTTATGTATAAAAAAACTTGGCTGGGCATGGTGGTGCACACCTGTAGTCCTAGCTATGTAGGAAGCTGAGGCAGGAGGATCGAGCCCAGGAAGTCAAGGCTGCAGTAAGCTATGATCACACCACTGCACCCCAGCCTGGGCAACAGAACAAGACTGTCTCCAAAAAAAAACAGAAAGGGTAAAAACAGCTTAGACACTTGTTCAACCACTTAATAGTCATGTGCATATGTACCAGCAAATTTTTAACCCCACTGAGCATATCTGCTAAATGAAGTTAACTCTCTTACAATCAATGCCTTAAATTTTAGTAGAGGATTTTGCAACGATCAAGAGGAAATGAGAAAAAGCATTCTGTAAATCTTAAAGCCTTAATCCCAGCATTTTGGGAGGCTGAGGCAGGCAGATTGCTTGAGCCCAAGAGTTTGAAATCAGCCTAGGCAACATGGTAAAACTGTCTCTACAAAAAATTAGCTGGGTATGGTGGACTGTGCCTCAGTCCCAGCTACTCAGGAGGCTGAGGTGGGAGGATAGCCTAAGCCCAAGAGTTTAAGGCTGCAATGAGCTATGACCTTGCCATTGCATTCCAGCCTAGACAGTTGAGACCCTCTCTCTCTCTCTCTCTCTCTCACACACACACACACACTCTCTCTCACACACACACTCTCTCTCTTTCTCTCTCAAGAGATATATTCCATTTTCAGAGCAATACCAAAACCAGTATTGAAAACATTTATAAATTATATTTTATACCTGATAATCGTGTATCTAATATGCAAGCTGGTCAAGGTATAAGGGAAAAAATAGTTCTGGTCCAGCAAATACACATTTTGAAACTTCTATGAAATTATTCTAACAAGTCCACATAAATAGACAGTTTTGTATAATGCGACACTGTAAGAGGAAATAATAGAAGCAACCTCTAGATCCATCATTAGATTAGTACACTACATCTCTATAAAAAACTTTGTGGCCACTAAAATTAATGGGATAGAAGTATTATCCTGAAGGATGACTCAAGATTACCATGTTAAAACGCTAAAAGACAGTGTATCAAAACATGTTTCTACACATACAGAAAAATTGTTTCTGTGGTTTTACTAGATACTTCCATAATTTATCTGTGTTTTAATTTCCAATAAGCATGCATCATTTCTACTAAAAACAAATTATAGAAGTATGTAGTAAAACCACAGAAACAATTTTTCTGTATATACGGAAACATGTTTTAATACAATTTTTAAAGCACATCAAGACAAAAGTACGTTATTACAGGAACAGTCATGAATTGTCTTTAATACATTATTTTTCACATCCACCTCAGCTCCAGCAATCTTTAATACATTCTTAATAAATAATCCATGACTATACCTTTACATTTTGATTGTTATTTTCCAATGATGTACAAGTTTAGGTAACTTAGTCTAACTTTTTAAAATTATTTTTGGGGCTAGGCACAGTGGCTCATGCCTGTAATCCCAGAACTTTGGGAAGTTGGGCCAGGTTGATTACCTGAGGTTGCGATTTCAAGACCCAGCCTGGCCAACATGGTGAAATCCCATCTCTACTTAGAAAAAAAAAAATTTCCTGGGCGTGGTGGTGGGCACCTGCAGTCCCAGCTACTCAGGAGGCTGAGGCAGAAGAATCACTTAAACTGGGGAGGTGGAGGTTGTAGTCAGCTGAGATCACACTACTGCACTCTACTCTGGGCAAGAGAGTGAGACTCTGTCTCAAAAAAAAAATTGGGGGATACTTATATGCAAATAAGTATTATGCAACAACCCTAAAAGGCACAAGATGATGAGTTGGAGAATCTCTTACGTACCACATACTAAAACACAGCATTAGATGATGCAGGAGAAAAATGCCTCACCTATGCAGCATGTCTGGGGCCTGGTTCAGCAGTGTGTAATACTGTCTCACAAATTCCCGCCCGACCAGCAGGGGACTAGGCTTCTCCATCACCATTGCTTTGGTCAATTCAACCTGGGGGAATAAAAGTCAAATATGTCCAAACCTGAAGGATCAAAACACAGGGGAAAAGACTGAATCATTTAGCTGAAACCAACTAAGAGAAAAGAATACTTCAGCAAGTTGTTTAAAAAATAAATAACTATCATAAAAACAAACAGAACCCATAAGGACCAGTTGAGATTTTATATAAATTTATTATAATTTTATGAATACAAAAGGGGGAATATCATTATGAAGAATTCATCATTATCCCCAATATTAAAGATAAAAGGACCTCAAAGGTATGTATTTTCAACATACATGCCACCATAATTTTTTTATTTTTTGAGATGGAGCATCACTTTGTTGCCCAGGCTGGAGTACAGTAGCGTGATCTCGGCTCATCACAACCTCCGCCTCCCAGGTTCAAGCGATTCTCCTGCTTCAGCCTCCTGAGTAGCTGGGCCTACAGGCATGCTCCAGCACACCTAGCTAATTTTTGTATTTTTAGTAGAGACGGTGTTTCACTATGTTGGCCAGGCCGGTCTCGAACTCCTGACCTTGTGATCCACCCGCCTTGGCCTCCCAAAGTGTTGGGATTACAGGCGTGAGCCACCGACCGCACCCAGCAATTTTCTTATTAAACCCAATTAAGAGTGTTCCAGTTGTAAAGTTACAAGCACATTCTTAGTTGAGGCAATATTAGATTCAAAGGCAATAATCTTAAACAACACAGCTTTGACATCCAGGGACAAACTATCATTTTTTCTGGTCCATCTAAATCAGATAAACTTTTAGTATAGCATTTTTTTAAAAAAGAAACTACAAAACTAAAATTACTAAATACGCTTACTAGTTCATTCTACAACGGAATAAAAAAATTTCAAAATCAAATGGAGACGTTAACAAACAAGATGTTTATACTCAAAATAATTCTCACTATATCAAAATTATGAAAATTTAAAGTTAACTTCTTTGAGTGCCAAAAAAGGCACCCGTCCCATAGGAAGTCCAATTATTGTCAGCTATTACCAAAAAACGCTTTTTGATTAACAAACCTGAAATGAGATCAAACTTTTCATTCAAGGAGGAAGAGGTAAAATTATCGCAAACTTAAACATACAGGCAAACAGAGAATATGTACAGATTTAATTACCGTAGGAAAAGAAAGTGAAATTTCAGCAGTTTTTTTTTAAAAACAGGATAGACAAAATAGATTGATTTTGGTTAATAAATTTCTAAACAAGCAATTTGTGAAGATATATTTACTTTCATCTAGTTTATCTTTGCATTATTCTTTTTTCCCACCCCCAATCTAACTTTGCATTATTCTGGAATATCTACCCCATTTAGTACTTTATTTCACCAACATCTGCTATTTTCCCCAAAACTGGAGCCACTAAGATCAACATGAAACAGCTTACCAGTCATATTAGGAGTATTTTGCCTTCAGGCATGTGTACTGAGGATATCAATAACAAGAATATAGATCCTAAGCCTTATACTAATGTACTTTAAAAGTTGGCTGGAGCCAGGTGCAGTGGCTCATGTCTGTAATCCCAGCACTCTGGAAGGCCGAAGCAGATGGATCACAAGGGTCAGCAGTTCAAAACCAGCCTGGTCAATATGGTGAAACCCCATCTCTACTAAAAATACAAAAAAATGAGCCGGGCGTGGTGGCACATGCCTGTAATCCCAGCTACTCAGGAGGCTGAGGCAGGAGAATTGCTTGAACCCAGGAGGTGGAGATTGCGGTTAGCCAAGATTGCGCCACTGCACTCCAGGCTGGGCGACAGAGCAAGACTCCGTCTCAAAAAGAAAAAAAGAATTCGTCTCCTGGTATGGGAACCAAAAGAAAAAAAACTTGGCTGGACACGGTGGCTCACACCTGTAATCTCAGCACACTGGGAAGCTGAGGCAGGCAGATCATTTCAACATTAGTTTAACATTTTAACAGTTTACATCATTTTGCAAACTCGGGTCTTAATTAGCATTTAATTTTCCAAACAGATGCTACTTTGAGACTGTCAACTTCAGAAACATGCAACAGCTGTTAGCTAAACCAAATTTTCAATACTCTAGGACCGAAGTTTAAGTTTAAACATTAGATTTGCCTCAAATACCCTTACAGTGTCCCATTTACACTATGAACAGTTCCATTTAAGTAGCAGCTGGCTCCTAAAGTCACTCCTTTAATGTAAATAAATATATCTATTGATAATATCCACCAAAGAGCTCAAGGGAAACAGTAGCAGTATTTTTTTAATTCTACATAACTAAATATGAATTTCATTTTAGTAAAACAATTAGGCTAGGCACAGTGGCTCACGCTTGTAATCCCAACACTTTTTTGGGAGGCTGAGGCAGGTAAATCAGTAGGTCAGGAGTTCAAGACCAGCCTGGCCAACATGGTGAAAACTCATCTCTACTAAAAATACAAAAATAAGCTGGGCGTGGCAGCACGCGTCTGCAATCCCAGCTACTCAGGAGGCTGAGGCAGGAGAATCTCTTGAACCTGGGAGGCGGAGGTTATAGTGAGCCAAGATCACACCACTGCACTCCAGCTGGGCGACAAGTAAGACTCCGTCTCAAAATAAAACTATGTTGCTTTACTGCTTAAAAAAATACTCAAGTCCTAAACTAAAATAGTCAAAGGTTTCACAAATTCTACATTAGTCATGGTCAGATAAAACATACTGAATAAAGAATACAAACGTTTTCCCAAATAGTAAGTTTCTTAAGAGCAGAGACCATTTCTTGCCCAACTTTTTAGCCCCAAAACTTGATGTGTGACACATAACAGACACACTTTTTTTTTTTTGAGACGAAGTCTCCCTCTTGTTGCCCAGGCTGGAATGGCAATGGCGCGATCTAGGCTCACCGCACCCTCCTCCTCCCAGGTTCAAGCGATTCTCCTGCCTCAGCCTCCTGAGTAGCTGGGATTACAGACATGCCCAGCCAACTTTTAGTCGAGACAGGGTTTCTCCATGTTGGCCAGGCTGGTCTCGAACTCCAGACCTCAGCCTGGCCTCCCAAAGTGCTGGGATTACAGGTGTGAGCCACCAGGCCCGGCTAAAAAACACAATTTTTTAAATTCAACTTTCTCATATATTAGGAAGAAGTTGGAATTTTATAATAGCAGAGTTGATTTCTGACCATCAAAACTGACTTATCTGGTTTTCTACCATTTAGATGAAGATAGCAGATATGATCCTGTTTCTTTAATTATTAAAAATGTTGTTTGAGACCAGTCTGGGCAACAACAAAGCAAGACTCTATCTCCAAAAAAATGAATGAAAAGAAAGAAAAGAAAAAAGAAAGAAAGAAAGAAATTACTAAATATGGTAGCGCATTCCTGTAAGTCTCAGGTACTCAGGTGGCTGGGGCAGAAGGAATGCTAGAGCCCAGAAGTTTGAGGCTGCAGTGAGCTATGATCATGCCACTGCACTTCAGCCTGGAGGTGCCAGAGAAAGACCCCATCTCAAAAAAATCAAGTATAAAAATAAATATAAATAAAAGAATGTTTAGGTAAGTTCTTAGCAGATTAAAGACCACACACCGAAAGTTTGGCGAATAATTTTGTTATTCCCAGTTTAAAAAAAAAATAAAAAATCTGGGCTGGGCTTAGTGGTTCACACCTGTAATCCCAGCACTTTGGGAGACCAACGCGAACAGATCACTTGGGGCCAGGAGTTCGAGATAAGCCTGGTGAACAGGGTGAAACTCTGTCTCCACTAAAAATACCAAAAATTAGCCAGGCATGGTGGCAAACATCTGTAATCCCAACTACTCAGGAGGCTGAAGCACAAGAATCACTTGAACCTGGGAGGCAGAGATTGCAGTGAGCCAAGATTGCACCACTGCACTCCACCTGAGTCACAGAGCAAGACTCCGCCTCTAAAAAAAAGAAAAAAAAACCTGTTTATTTGATCATTCACAGAAAAAAAAAATGTAAATTTTGGCAATCTGAATCTATACAGAGGGTCAATAAATCCTAGTTAGGAAAAAATTGTACATCATCTCTCTGAAATCTTTTCTGGCCTAAACATAAAACACAAGCTATGAGAAATGTGAACATAATACCTCTCAAGAATTTTCAGTTTTATTCATCAACTCTCAATTCTATCAAATCTAAAAATAATTAAAGTAAGCAAATTTAAACAGATGAGTCACAGAAAAGACAGTGCTTTGCCAGTTACTAATCCACTGTGACAAATATTTTATGCAATCTATGAATTACCTCTGGGGGGGGGGGAATGATTTTTTTTTTAAATCTATGCATGATTGGCCGGGCATGGTGGCTTGCACCTGTAATCCCAGCACTTTAGGAGGCCAAGGCAGGCAGATCACCTGAGGCCATGAGTTCGAGACCAATCTGGCCAACATGATGAAACCCATCTCCACTAAAAATAAAAAAAAATTAGCTGGGCTTGGTGGCACGTGGCTATAATCCCAGCTACTTAGGAGGCTGACGCTTGAACCCAGGAGGCAGAGGTTGCAGTGAGCCGAGATTGTGCTACTGCACTCCAGCATTGGTGACAGAAGGAAAAAAATTTAATGCATTATCAATGAAAACACATGCTAGTATCAGAAGGGGGAAAAAAAAGAAAAGAAAATGTATGCTAAAAATTTCCAAGGTTCTTCCTCATTTATAAACACTCTCAGCACACTAAGTCCTTTTCTAAAGAGGTTTTGAAAATTTCTACAACTATGGACTTTGGCTGTTCCTAACATAACAACATACATCAATGGATGCTGGAACATAAACAATATTCTTAAGGATGATATATACTGATATCATTAAGATCCTAGAAAGATGGTATTATTAAACATGACCTTGAATTTACCAGTTTTAAATGAACCATCCAAAATTAAGACAAAGTTTAAGTAAGAGTTTTCAAAGGCTACCTTTAAGATGAGTAAAACATGACAAATGAACTTTGAAAATGGAGAACAATTTTGCAATTATCTAACAAAATCAAGCAGTTTTCTGATCAAAAATCAAGCAGTTCTCTTGAAGGTAATACACAAAAGACTGATCAAAATCAAGCAGTTCTCTTCTAGGTAATACACAAAAGAAACCCAATTACACAAAACAAAAACAAATAACTGCCAACTTATTTCTACAGTACAACATCAGTAACAACCTACATGTCCACTGAATAAGGAATGGATATTAAGTTGTGGTTTATTCACATTAGGGAAACCTCTGTATCTAAGACAACCATATGAGAGCACTTTTAAGATTGAAAACAACTACTATTAATTGTGTCAGGTTAACTGAAGTGAATCTGGACTGTCCCTGGCAAACCAAGATATATGTCACCCTATTTATGTCTGCCAGAAAGTGAGCACAGATCTCAAAAACATTAAAAAGAAAAATCAGTTGCCAAATATGTACTGTATTATAGCCTTACATGTATCTAAAAGTGTTTTTAGTATAAATACCAGATATTGTACATACCTACACAGGCTGGACATAAAGAGACAAATGGATCCATGAAACAGAATGGGGTTCAGTGATATATCCACACAGACAATATATTTCCAGCAAAAGTGCAAAGACAATCCAGTGGAAAAACTACACTCTTTTCAACAATTGGTACTGAAACAATTAGATATCATAAGCAAAAAACAAAAACCAGAACCTCAATTCATGCCTCACACCATATACAAAATTTAACTCAAAATGATTCAGTGTACTCAAAGTGTAAAATTTCTAAGGAAAATCTGCACAACACTAAGCAAAGATTTTAGACACACCAAAAGCAAATGAAGAAGAAAGCAAATTGATCACGTAGACTGAATCAAAAAACCATCTGCTCTGCAAGACACCAGCAAAAGAATGAAAAGGCAAGCTAGAGACTAGGAGTAAATATTTGCAAAGCATTTTTTTTTTTTTTTTTTTTTTTAAAGATAGTGTCTTGCTCTGTCACCCTGCCTGGAGTGCAGTGGCACTCACTGCAACCTCCACCTCCCAGGTTCAAGCAATTCTCATGCCTCAGCCTCTCAAGCGGCTGAGATTACAGGCACGCGCCACCATGCCCAGCTAAAGGTGGATTTTTTTAGTAAAGATGGGTTTCAACACGTTGCCCAGGCTCGTCTCGAACTCCTGGCCTCAAGTGATCCTTCTGCCTCAGCCTCCCAAAGTGCTAGGATTACAAATGTGAGCCACCACGTCCAGCCCTTATCTCTGATTTTTAAAAACTTCTATCCAGAATAAAGTACTCTCAAAATTAAGTAACCACCTGGGTGTGGTGGCCCACACGTGTAACCCCAGCACTTTGGGAGGCCAAGGCAGACAGATCACCTGAGGTCAGTAATTCCAGACCTAGCCAACATGGTGAAACCCCATCTCTACTAAAAATACAAAAATTAGCCAGGTATAATCCCAACTACTCGGGAGGCTGAGACAGGAAAATGGCTTGAACTCGGGAGGCTTGAACTCAGTGAGCTGAGATCGTGCCATTGCATTCCAGCCTGGGACACAAGAGCCTAACTCTGTCTCAAAAAAAAAAAGGTAATAATTAAGTAACCAATCCCATAACACACCAGCAAAAGATTTAAAGATACGTCACTGAATAAATCACGTGAATGCCAAATGAAAAATGCTGATCATTAGTAATTACAGAAATGCAAAGTAAAACCTGTGAGGTACCACTAAACACCTGTCACAATGACTAAAATTAAAAAGATTGACCATACACACTGTTAGCCAGCTACTGGTAGAAATGGAACCCTCCAAACATTGCTGGTGGGAATGTAAAATGGTACAACCACTTTGGAAAACAGGGAGTTTCTTTCTAAATTCGGCATACATTGATCACATGAACTAAACATTCTATTAAGCATTTACCCAAGAGAAATAAAAGCACATATATCCATACAAAGATTTGTACATAAAGTTCAGAAGCTTTATTTTTAACAGTCAAAAAGCTGAAAATACACAGGTTTTGTATGTTTCAATGTCCACCAACAGGTAAATCAATAAACTGTGATACGTCTACACAACAGACTAGCACTGAGCAACAAAAAAAAGAACATAACTTATTTACACAAAAATTCTAGAAAATGCAAAGTAATCTACAGTTATAGAAAGATCAAGGATTTCCTGCAGGGAGAAGAGTGGGAGGAACAAGCAAGAAAGGGAAAAGGGACATGAGAAAACTTTTGTGGGTAATGGATAGGTTCACAATCTTGACTGTGGTGATAGTTTCATGGGTATACTTTTTTTTTTTAAGAGTCTGCTGTGTCGCCCAGGCTGGAGTGCAGTGGCATGATCATAGGTCACTGCAGCCTCAAACTCCTGGGCTCAAGTAATCCTCTCTGCCGCCTCAGTCTTTTGAGAAGCTGGGAATACAGGTGGTGTCTGAAATTATCAAGCAGTACATTTTTAAAACACGCAGTTTATTGTCAATTATACCTCAATAAAGCTATTTAAAAAAATTACCCCATCAATAAAACAGTCTGGAAAGACTTAAGCATATATCAAATTTTTGTAAATTTTGTTTCAGGGTCATGCTATGTATTCAAACATTTGATATTTGGTACTCTAAATCATAGGAATTTAGAAATAAAATCTTTTCCCAGAACCAGAGTAACTTCAATACAGAAGCCAACATCTGTACTTAGAGCAAGAGCAGTATCACCATTACTGGGCCTGCTGTCAATCTATTTTCCAAACTCTTCGCATTTACCACCTGTTACCTCCCTTCAAAATTCTTCCTGACAGCTCCTTGGAGAAATGGTCGATCCTGGAGCTGAGACAGGCAAAATACAAGATACGAGTCTGAAACACCTGGTAATTAATGAAAGAAAGAAAATGCTTTTAAAAAACAGAAAAGACAGGGAAGTGTCAAAGGGACAAAGGAGCCAAAAAAAAAAAAAAAGCTGGAACAATATGAACAAAATAATCTGTGGCCAGGCACAGTGGCTGACACCTGTAATCCCAGCACTTTGGGGGGCCAAGACAGGATTGCTTGAGCCCAGGAGTTCAAGACCAGCCTGAACAATATTTTCTAAAAATATAAAATAAAATAAATATTAAAAAATAAGTAAATAGCAAGGATAATAGTGGATTACAACCCAAAGAACAAAATTAATATCCATGGTCTATAGTGACATAAATGACTGAAAAGAAACAAATGAAGAATACACAACTCTTCCTTACAGAGAATTTATAATACTGTATAAAGAATGAGGCAAATTTTTAAAAAACCACCATTAGAACACCACAGTAATACCTGCAGACAAGATCCATTAAAATGCTAAAATTAAGAAGGGGAACTTTATTTGCATGCCAAAATATTAACAGTAGCTTTAATGTATATGCACAAATTCACATTCTCCTCCTTCTAGAGAAGTAGAGCCTAATTCTCTTCTCTCCTTGAATGTGAGCTGGACTTAGTGCCTAGCATCTAAGAAATAGTATGGAAAGGGGAAAAAATACTAACCTGACAGATACCACCTTAACAAAATCATGAGGTTAAATTCAACCAGTTATATATTATGGACCCCCAATATGATTCAGTAAGGGTAATTTCTGTGGTATCCTTCCCCTAAAATCCATAACTTCAGTCTCATCCTAACATCAAATCCAAATGAGATCAAGTGTTATGGTTATGAAAGAAAAAAGGAAAGAAAGTGACACACATCAGGAGACTAAGGAGACTACATACAATGTGGCATCCTGGACTGGATCCTGGAACAGAAAAAGGACTTTAATAGAAAAACTAAGGAAATCCAAACAAAGTCTATCATTGAGTTTACAGTATTTTATTGATGTTAATTTATCACTTCTGTTCAATGTACCCTGACTATGTAACATGTTAGCACTGGATAATAGGTATGTAAGACCTCTCTATTGCAACTCTTCCACAAATTTTATCTCAAAAATACTAAGTTTTTCTGAAAGAAAAAAACTTCAAGAATCAGAATACTTAACTACTATCTTTTACCTTAGTGTATCCCTTCCCCACTCCAGGTAAAACCTACTCAGGTTCATAATTAAAGAAAAATCAATCTTTCTCATCAAGTGAAAAGATATGTTAGCTAATACTGATGCTCATCTGCAAAATTCTTAAATAGATATCAAGACAGGTGGATATACTACAGGCAACTCTAGGCAACCTCAGAGTCCAGGAACAAGGGTGTACTTAAGGCACAGCCTACAGCTTTGCATAAACAGCATATGGAAGAAGCCAGCAAGGGCAGATAGGTGTCACATTCTTACCTTCCAGATTCAAAATCCCTCTAAGATTTTTTAATTAAGCAAATAGCAGGCTATAGTAAGCTATTAGGTACCACATACTTTTCAAAATAGTTTGGACAAGTCAGTTTCAGAGCCCCAATTCACTTCTTAGTAAAAAAAAAAAAAATGGTAATACCAAAGATGTGTGAAAGCACTTTCAAAATATGCAAAGGGTTACACAAATACATGAAGATGCTTTATAAAACCAATGAAGTTAATAGCCACCAAAGATTACATCCCTACAAAACACATGTGTGCACTATCCAGGAAGCCACATCTCTAAATCATCTTTTACTTTTTATTAAGTACCTAAGATACAACACGCATACCAAAAACTACGCAGTATTATATGACAGACTGGCCATCTGACAGAAGAGGGACTCTGTCACAACGTCACCTCAAGATCTTATTTACTAAGCCACAGGCTGTGAGAGCATTTTTTTTGAAATTGCTTTCCGCCTTGTAAGACAGATTAAGACACTATTCGTGTGTGTGAATCATTCCCACTCTTAACCCTATCACCTGCCTTGCAATTTAGCCTTCCCAACTAAAGCCAGACAGGATGTCCAAGAATACCTTAAAAAAAAAAAAAACAGCTGATTTCTGAGACAGAAAATTATAAACCTAGTTTGCCACCACATTGTGATCACCAACTACATGTGAGATAACAGATGCTGAATCTAAATTTAACTTCAGGGCTTGGAAGGGCAGTATTGCACTACCACAGGTTTTTCCTACTTGCTGTTGACAAACTACTGGGGGACGGTGTGGCTATTTTTTTTTTTCCTTTTTTGACCTACCTACTAACACAATTATTCATTCTTCTCTGTAAAGTCAGTAATAGTTTTGTCCAAGGCAGCCAAAGCACAATATAATTAAACAAACAACATACAAAGCCTATTTGGATTCTGAAACCTTAAAAAACAGAAACCAATCAATTTGTAAATATTAAAGGACCAAGTGGGCAGTTTTATTAGACTGACAAAAAGAAAAGGAAAAAAAGACAAAATTCGCTTTAGTCACAAATGTTAGTTTTATGTAAAATTTTATCTTTTAACACTAGCCCCATCAGTCCTAAGGACCATATACAATTCAAAAACTTTTACAAAAACTTAAAACTGCCTTCTGTCGTTTACTTTCTATGCAAATATTAGAACGGGTGGGGGGAAAAAAAGAAAAACCGTAAGTTACAGAAGAAAAACTGCTCTAAGTAGGTCACAAAGAAACATTACCAAAATCTCCAATGTTCCCCTGGTGGACTGTCAGCTGAGAAGAGCAAACTGAGTTGAAGAACAAAGAATTGCCTACTTTCTACCTGTAAGAGGTACAAAAGCTTCGACTTTTCCACAGGTAAGCAGGAGCTCCAACAAACTAAGGTACGACTTGGTAGGGATGCAGAGCAGCCCAAGCCTTACAACATTACCACAATTTGCTTCCATTCACTTGCTCCTGATAAAGGAATGCAAGTGATTAGTTGGAGCACCAATCTGTGAAATAATCACATAATTTTCATATTCCTGAGGAAGTGACAACCATTTGCCTCAGGCCAAAAACAGTGGGTTTTTTTTGTTTAATATTTTAAGTAGAAACTAATAAAATCTTCCCTCAATTACAGGTAAGGTAATTTCATTCTATTTTACCTCAAGCAGTGATAAAATTAGCTGGACTCAAGCTTAAACAGTTTAAATGTAGGTTATTCTACCGTTTTTTCACTTGACAGCCTAAATTGTTCATCTTTAAGTCTAAGTTAAAATGTTAATTCAATAGTTAACCAGTATGTAAGGGCAGGTAACTGGAATTGCTACACCAGACAAGTTCCCCAAGTAAATGTTACTTGGAACATTGTTATATTTTAATGCTGTTATAGAAACATGTTTATGGAAAGGGTTTCTAGAACATATTTATAGAAGTGTTTATGTTTATAGAAGTGTTTCTATAACATAGGAACATATATTTCACTAAGCCAAGGAGTGTACTGGCTTTCAAATAATCTAAAATATAACTCTACTAGAAAAATATAAACTCAAGTCCCTGAAGAAATAAATGGAGTGTAGACAAACTTTCATCCACAGAAGATCTCGACTGACACACGTGTTTTTTCCAACACATCTCCAACACCAGTAATTCATCAAGTGTGACACGCACCACACAGATCAAAAGTATACCGTAACTGGGCACCAGCCTTTTCATTCCAATTCCGTATTTTAACCCACAGATGCTGGTGAGATCTGAAACTCGTCGCTTTGTACTTCATTTCCTTCAACTATAATCTTCTCAAGGTCTTTCTCCAAAAGTCTCCTCCAATTAAAAAAAGGTAGAGAAAAAAAAGATTCAACGTCTAAAACCGGAGCCTAACTCCCGGCTGGCGGGAATTTCCCATCACCAATCTGAGTCTCAAACTAGACGAAGAACACAGTCCACGTTCATTTGCACTTAAATCTTTTTCCCTGCTTTTTTCCAGAAGCTACTATGGCGGCACATCTACCCACGGCCTGTAAGAATACACGTAGAAAGCCCAAATCCTTCTCCATTGTCACATTCCCACTTCCAATCCTTGTCTCCCTGGAAGCCCAGAACTGGCCAAGTACAAATGCCTCTGCAGCCTTCTCGGCAGGTGGTCTTTTGAGCTGATGCTATGCCCAGAGCACATGTCTGTTTTAAAGAATAAAACAGGCTTGCGGGGGGCTGGGTGGGGGTCCTGTGAGTCAGGGGGCCCAGCAACCCCCGCCCTTCCCGAGTGAGCCTGTGACCCCGCTCTCCAGCCCCGCGCCTCGGGCCGCTGCGGAAGGATGGCCGTACCTAGCTCGCCGGCTCACTGTGAGAATTAAATGAAAGGCAGAAAAGTGGCTCCGCACAGTGCCTGGCACATAGCGAGGGCGTGCAAAAAACATTCGTTGTTACTATCACTCCGTGCACTCGCTGCTCCCTCTTTCCTCCCTGCAAAACCGAGGGCACTTCTGCTTCGGGGGCTGCAAGACTTCAATGAGACTTTAGTGCTGCCCCCACCTCTAAATGAAAGCCTCCTGCTGGTCCGGACCGACTGGACCCCTCAGCCAAGGGAGGAAAAAGACTCCAGGGGCGCGTGGCGGAGAGGGTGGCGGGCGGGAAACGCTGGGCGCGGGGCCCCTGGCCCCCGAGACCGCCCTGGGCCCGGGCGCGGCCGCGGCTCACTCCCGCCCCGCGTGGCTGTTGGACGCAGCACGCGCACGCGGTAGACACGGCCACGCGCCCTAGCCGGGAGGGGAGGGGGAGCGGGGAGCCGCCGCGCGCCCGTCCGTTCGCCGCGCGCGCCTGCGGCCGTTGGGGTGGGGGTGGGGGACGCGCCTGGCGCGGCCGCGGCGAACGCCACTCAGACTTCTCCCTCTCACAATTGCCGCCGGTTGGCTTCGTCCTCGGGCTTCCCTGCCCCGCCCACACACTGGCGTACCTGCGCGGCTAAGCTCGAGAGGAACTAGCTCTGCTCCACAGCACTGAGGATGGCAGAAACCCCTCACGCAACTGCGTCCGCACACACGCGTGCTCCGCCGCCGGTGTATATAACCGCCACTCACCCTAACTTGTTGCAGCCAGGTTTGGCGAGGGAATGACCAATCCCGACCGCGTCCTCCGCGCTCTTCGAACAGCAATTGGGCACTGACTCGGGATGAAGGTGTGGCTCTTGATTGGCTTTGACTCGTGCCTATGAGACTGCGAGGATCTAGTTTCCCTAGTAACAGATTGGCGCTAAGAGAGACCAATAATCGAAAAGGACAGTGGAAAGGCGGGTGAGCAGTTCTTTGACTGATACCCAATGTAACCAACAAATGTGCGGAACTGCTCTTATTCGTTAACGCGTCTTCCCCTGGGCGGAGATCCGTTTTCCATGCAGGAGCGGTTGCTCCACAAGGTGGGGCCCGTGTACTTTGGGGAAGTAAACCCCAAGCAACTAGGAGGCGGGCGCCCGAGAGGCCAAGAAAGGCTGTGGCCAATCGCAACGCCGGAAGGAGCTGATTGACACGGAGGTTGCGCTGCTCGGAAGAGACCAAGCCTCGGGGCCGCCTTACCTTTTGGGCCGTTGTGAGGCTGTGTAGGCTATGGCTTCTGCCCTCTTTTCCTTCTTTCCCTCACTTGTTGGGTCTGGCCTCTGACCCCCCTACCCCGCTTTTTCCGCACAGTTTGGTACCTGGGGAGCCAACTGGCAAAGTTTCCCGGGTTGCTTTCTTGTTTTTTATTAGAACGTTTTTCTTCCGTGCGGTGGCCGAGAGCCTTACTGGCTCTGACCATTACTCAGCACTGCTGCGGGGCAGAGGGAGGAGAGGGGAGCGCATGAGAGCGCGCCCTTCCGCCGGGCGCTGCGAAGCGGCCGCGGGCTTGTGGCGAGGCTCTCTTTGTGGCGGCTGAGGCACGGTAGTCTCTGCGTCCTCTGGTGGAGTTTGGGTCCTCGCGCCACGTCCCGAGCCTCGCCAATATTGTCAGCCTCGAATTGCCGCGGGTGGGGGCTTATTCCCGTCGCTACGCCTTTAAAGGGCAACTGGTCCGTTCCGTCTGGCGTCTCAACCATTGGCGGGGCTGCGTTTCACGGCTGGCCGGGCCCTCTGGGACGTCGGAGGCATTTTCTGTGGAAATAGCTCTGGTTCTCAGCCGTCGGGCACAGGCACGCCCCGGTTTGTTCTCGTTCCAGGCATGTGACCGGGCAGGAGGGTCTCCAGCGGAGTTTTGCTGAGAATTTTGGAAATGAAGCACGTGGAGCCCCGGGGGGCGGGGGGGAGGGAGGGGCGAGCCGAAGGAGCACGGGCGCCCTCCGCAGCCTGGGGAGAGCTGGGCACACTCGCCTCTTTGCGCGAGACTAGCCCGAGCGTGAAACTCGGGAGGCCCAGGAGGCGAAGTGGAAGTCCCTTCTGGTCCCTCACTGCCCACTCCTGCAGCAGCCCGGGCTCCGTCGGCGTCGGTGGAGACCCAGGCAGAGTCTGAAATGAGCTTCCCGGCTCGCGGTTGCCCGAGAGCTCCCAAAACCAGGGAACAGGCCCCAGGAGACAAGCCATTGGAAGTTTCCTGGAGTAGGGAATCTCCAAGATCCTGTTAGCCCTGCAAAGAAAGCCCTGCAAAGTTTTTTAAAAGGTAGACTAAGAGATTGGCATTTCACAACATGACTCTCCAAATGGAAACACTAACAAAAGATTGGCGAAATTTAACATTTACAGATTAGTAATTTAACCCAGGTGACTCGTGATGAAGGACATGGCTACTCTTCACTTTCAGAGGGAGTTTTAAGTGATGAAGAGCTTTTTGCCAAGCAATTTTTTTTTTTTTTTGAGACGGAGTCTCCCTCTGTCACCCAGACTGGTGTGCAGTGGTGCCATCTCGATTCACTGCAACCTCCGCTTCCCGGGTTCAAGTGATTCTCCTGCCTCAGCCTCCCAAGCAGCTGGGATTACAGATGCGTGCCACCATGCCTGACTAATTTTTGTATTTTTAGTAGAGGCAGGGTTTCACCATGTTGGTCAGGCTGGTCTCGAACTCCTGACCTCAGGTGATTTGCCTGCCTTGACCTCCCAAAGTGCTGGAATTAACAGGCGCGAGCCACCGCTCCCGGCAGCAATTTAAATATCTAGTAAAATTGTGTCTATCCCCCCAAAACAATAATGTCACTTCTTGGTTGATAGCCACATTTGTTTACAAAGACATGTGCCAAGATTTTCACTGCAGCTTTGTCAGCGTTGTTAAATTACTTAAAAACCAAACACTTAATGTTCATGAATTGACAAGCTGTTTGACAGAGATATACACGTAATATAGAATATTAAGCAGCAGGCCAGGTGTGATGGCTCATGCCTGTAATCCCAGCATTTTGGGAGGCGGAGGTGGGTGGATCACTTGAGGTCAGGAGTTTGAGCGATCAGCCTGAGCAACATGCGAAACCCCGTCTACAAAAAAAAAAAAAAAATTTCAAAGATTAGCCAGGCACAGTGGTACACCGTGGGATTTCAAAGATAATCCCAGCACTTTGAGAGGCTGAGGTGGGAAGATCATATGAGCTCAGAAAGAAGAGGTTGCAACGAGTGGAGATCTGTACTCCAGCTTGGGCACCAAAGTGAGACGCTCTTAAAAAAAAAAAAAAAAAAAAAAATTCTTCTTTAAAAAAAAACTCTGCAAAGAGTTACTAAAAGTCATTGCAGCATTATTTGTAGAAGAAAGGCAGAAAACAACCAAAATATCTGGCTGTAGGATACTGGTTAGATACAGTACTACAAAACAGTATTCTTATAGTAGACTGTCATGCAACCATACAGAAAATGAGGTAGATCTACTTGTATTGTTATCGAGCAGTCTCCAAGAGATAATAAATAAAGGAAGGGAAGTGCAGAATAATGAGAAAAGTATGCCTGGATTTTTATAATGAAGAGGGATAGCAGGGGATCATTATGTCCGTTAAGACATATGTATTGCTTTAGTTATCTACACTACACATTTGTTCCCATATGTTTTTGCTGTTATACGTGCACAGGTTATGTCTGGAAGGAGTCACCAGAAAATGTTAGTGAATATTAATGATTGTTAAGGGGGACAAACTTTGACTAGGACAGCAGAAAGTCTTAGTTTTCATTCTGTACCCTATAGTACTGTGTGATTTTTCTTCTTCTTTTTTTTTTTTTTTTGGAGATAGGGTCTCACTCTGTCACTCAGCAGGAGTTCAGTGGCACAATCATAGTTCACTGCAACCCCGAACTGTTGGGCTCAAGCAGTTCTCTAGCCTCAGCCTCCCCAGTAGCTATAGGCATGCATCCATCATCGTACATAGCTAATCTTTTTTGTGGAGACAGGGTCTCACTTTTTGCCCAGGTTGATGTCAAACTCCTGGCCTCAAGCAGTGCTCCTGCCTCAGCTTCACAGTGCTGGGATTAAGGTGTGAGCCACTATGCCTGGCTGTGTGATTTTTTTAAACATGACTGTATTTTTTTAATTAGTGTTAAGTAGATTTTAATCATGATATGAGGAACTATAATATAGAAATTTTGATCTTTAAAACAAAAGGGATGTAATACATTATATGAGAGGGGTGTTTTGGGGGTGCTTTCTTGTTTTTGAGACAAGGTCTTGCTCTGTCATCCAGGCTGAAGCGCATTAGCAAGATCACAGCTTACTTCAGTCTTAACCTTCTGGGCTCAAGTGATCCTCCTACCTCAGCTTCCCAAGTAGCTGGGACCACAGGTATGTATCACCAGACCCGGCTAATTTTTTAAAATTTTGTAGAGATAAGGTATCACTGTGTCGTCCAGACTGGTCTCAAACTCCGGGCTCAAGCCATCCTCCCACCTCAGCCTCCCAAAGTGCTGGGACTACAGATATAAGCCACTTCACCCAGCCTTACAAGAGGTTTTGAAAATGAGGCATCCAAGTTTTACTTCACCTCTCCTGAAAAGTGCTAACCTCTTTTTCTTTTGCTCCTTACCATGCAAAGATCATATAAAGATTCAGGCTGGGTGCAGTGGCTCATGCCTGTAATCCCAGCACTTTGGGAAGCCCAGGCGGGTGGATCACCCGAAGCCAGGAGTTCGAGACCAGCCTGGCCAACATGGTGAAACCCTACCACTACTAAAAATACAAAAAGTAGTCAGGCACCTGTAGTCACAGCTACTCGGGAGGCTGAGGCAGGAGAATCGCGGCAACCCAGGAGGCAGAGGTTGCAGTAAGCTGAGATCATGCCACTGCACTCCAGCATGGGCAACAGAGCAAGACTGTCTCAAAAAAAAAAAATCTTGCAAAGATCCAAAGAGGCCCTTTACTGGCTTAGAAAGACATACCAATTGGATTCCTTCCTCCTTTGGCAAATACATAACCACCTCTGTAGTGCATTGACCATGAGCCAGGCACCTTGCTAATATTCTTTCCAAGAACAATCTTGTTTAATATTCACAACATCCCTATTTCCTATTTCTAAAGTACAAAAACAGACTCAAAGAGGTAAACAACTTGCCTTTGGTCACATAGCTAAGGCTAGAAGCTAGGACTCTCTGACTTCAGGTCCATGTTCTTTTACCCACTGTCATGGGAAGGAAGATACAGTTATGAATATAGAAAAGAGCATAGTCTTCTCAAAAACCTCTGAAAAACTGGGGCTTTTCCTCCATTGTCTCAGGCATGACACCAGATAATGCTGCATAGACAAATTTCCAAGTGATTTGAGAGTTCTGGAGTCCATGGCAAATCCTGATAATCTGCAGCCAAAGCTCTTTGCAAAAAGTTCTTTGCTGCACACTGGTACACATGCTATATATAAGTCCTCACTTCCTGTGGCTTAGAAGAAGGATAAATAACATAGCATGTATATCAAGCACCTATTGTATGACAGGCACAGTGCTAATTACAGTTTTTCAAGTCATCCTTAAAAAAATCCTATGAAGTATTAACTCTTACAGATGTAGAAACTATGGCTCAGAAAGGCTAAATGACTGGCTAATAGCTGGAAAGTGCCATGGCTCAGAATCAGACTCAGGTTTATAGCACTTGAAACTCAAAGCCCAATAAGGAAAAAAGAAAGAAGAATAAAATATACATAAGACTTCATCTAAGGCTGGGCCCAGTGTCTCACGACTGTAATCCCAGTACTTTGGGCGGATCACGAGGCCAGGAGTTCGAGACCAGCCCAGCCAACGTGGTGAAACCCCGTCTCTACTAAAAATACAAAAAATAGCCAGGCATGGTGATACATGCCTGTAATCCCAGCTACTTGGGAGGCTGAGGCAGGAGAATCGCTTGAACCCAGGGGACGGAGGTTGCAGTGAGCTGAGATTGTGCCACTGCCTTCCAGCCTGGGTGACAGAGTAAGTGAGACTCTGTCCCCCCACCCAAAAAAGCTCATCTAATCTTCAAACAGCTCATTTCAACCGATAGGGAAACTAAAAAAGAAGTTAAATAATTGTTCGATCATGATATTGTGAAAAATGATACTTTGCTAATACCAAATGTTGGCAAGGGTGTTAGAAACAATTACTCTCTCTTTTTTCTTTTTTTTTTCTTTTCTTTTGCAAGCTCATTCCATTTCGCATATTGATAGAAATAATTACTCTCATATACTGCTAGTACAAAATATAAATTAGCATAGCCTTTCTGAGGGCAATTTGCTAGCATCTAGTAAAATTTAAAATCCACACCTGCTATGATGCAGAAATTCTACTTTTTGTTATCTACTTTAAAGAAATACTCCCACATGTATACAGAGAGCAAAAATGTTATACCATTGTTTACAATATGGCAAAATAATCTAAATGTCTTTTAGGGAATAGGTAAATTTACTATAATATATCCATACTAGAAAAAATTTTGTAGCAATTTAAAAGATTGAGCTAGTTTTATATGTGCATATATGTGTGTGTTTATATTCAAATATTTTTAAAATGTTTGTAATATTATATGTAAAAAACAAATTTCCAAAGCAGATTGATAATTTTAAAAACTGTCTTGCAAATTATATATAGTATATCATATATGCTTTAAAAATACCAACAACTTCGGGAGGCTGAGGTGGGCAGATCACGAGGTCAACAGTTCGAGACCAGCCTGGCCAACATGGCGAAGCCCTATCTCTACTAAAAATACAAAAACTAGCCAGCCATGGTGATGTGCACCTGTAATCCCAGCTATTCAGGAGGCTGAGGCAGGAGAATTGCTTGAATCCAGGAGGCAGAAGTTGCAGTGAGCCAAGATCACGTCACTGCACTCCAGCTTGGACAACAGAGCAAGACTCCATCTTGAAAAAAAAATATATATATACCAATTGTACATTCACATATGTTAAACTTTGTAAATGCATAAAAAAGGTCAGGATGGATATACAGCAATCTGATAGCAGTTGCTACTTCTGTGGAAGAGAGTACTATAAGGGTTTTAAAGAGATTTTCATTTTATGTAAATTGTTTTGAACATTTTTTACATTAAGACATTTTTTGCTGGGCGTGGTGGCTCACACCTGTAATCCCAGCACTTTGGGAGACCAAGGCAAATGGATCATTTGAGGTCAGGAGTTTGAGACCAGCCTGACCACCATGGTGACACCCCATCTCTACTAAAAATACAAAAAAAAAAAAAAAAAAAAATTAGCCAGGCATAGTAGCACACGCTTGTAAACTCAGCTTCTTGGGAGAATCGCTTGAACTTGGGAGACAGAGGTTGCAGTGAGTCAGGATTATGCCACTGCACTCCAGCTTGGGTGACAGAGCAAGACTCCATCTCAAAAAAAAAAAAATTTTTTTTTCATATGTTATTTTAAAAACTAACCTGTCATAACCCTAAGAATAGTTTCTGGGTGCTTAATGTGTTCTAGTCAATAAGCTGAATATTTTGAGTGTTGTCTTATTGCTCACCACAGCATGATGAGCTACGTCTAATTATTATCCTTATTTAACAAAAAAAGAGACAGGGTCAGAGAGATTAAATGCCTGAAACAGTGAGGAACTGAACACAAGTTTGTCTGGGTTGTCTCATTAAACACAACTTCAGAAAACCGAAGCCCCAGGGGTACAGAGAACAAAGGAGGAAGAGGACAGCATGGCAAATGTTCCCTGACCGTTGGCTGCTATGTCGGGTGTCAACTAAAGAGTGCTGGGGACTGTGATGGCTTCTAAGATGATCACTGTCCCCTCACATGGCAGAAGGGCAAAAAAGGTTTAGGGTACTCCCTTTAACATCTTTTATAAATTCTCTAATCCCATCCACGAGTGTTCTTCCATCATTACTTAATCACTTCGCAAAGGCCCCAGTTCTTAATACTATCACATTGGCAATTAGGTTCAACATATGAATTTTGGCAGGACACTTTCAAATTGTGCAAAAGCAATTTGCACAGAGCTACTCCCAACTTCAACCTACACAGCCTATTATGGGCATATCACATGAGAAATAAATCTCTGTTGTTTTAAGCCATTGAGGTTTTGGGATTGTTCATTACTACAATATTACCTGGCCTGTCCTGCCAGTTACAGACATGTTTCCAGATCTTTCAGTTTTTCAGGAGATATTAAAAATCTAGGTTATGTGACTTAGTGTTCTTTTTTTTTTTTTCAGCATTTACTAATAATACAAAAACTTTTTGTCTCACTTAAAAATACAGTGGAAATATTCTGAGGACTTTAGTTGAATAGGTTTCACCATTATTATTATTATTATTATTTTTAAAGACGGGGTTCACCATGTTGGTCAGGCTGGTCTTGAACTCCCGACCTCAGGTGATCCGCCTGCCTTGGCCTCCAAAGTGCTTGGATCACAGGTGTGAGCCACCGCACCCAGCCTATATTATTATTATTATTATTATTTTGAGATGGAGTCTCGCTGTGTCACCCAGGCTAGAGTGCAGTGGTGTGATCTCTGCTTACTGCAGCCTCTGCCTCCCAGGTTCCACTGATTCTCCTGCTTCAGTCTCCCGAATATCTGGTATTACAGGCACCCACCACAATGCCCAGCTAATTTTTGTACTTTTAGTAGAGATGGGGTTTCGCCATGTTGGCCAAGCTGGTCTTGAACTCCTGACCTGACCTCAAGTTATCCGCCAGCCTCTGCCTCCCAAAGTGCTGGGATTACAGGCATGAACCACCACACCCAGCCATCACCCTTTATAAAAACTAGTCCAGGTTTGGTGGCTCAGGCCTGTAATCCTAGCACTTTGGGAGGCCAAGGCAGGAGTACTGCTTATGAGACCAACCTGGTCAACATGTCAAGACCCCATCTCTGCAAAAATATTTAAAAAATAGTTGGTGGTGGTGGTATGCACCTGTGGTCCCAGCTAGTCAGGAGGCTGAGGTGGGGAAATGGCTTGAGCCCAGGAGGTCACAGCTGCAGTGTGCCATGTTCACACTACCATACTCCAGCCTGGGTGACATAGCAAGACCCTGTCTCAAAAAATAAAAATTAAAAACTATTTAGAATTTTTATTTTTTAATAATGCTTTTCGTAGTCTTGTATTAAGGAAGCAACTAATCTTACATGTCAGTCTACAAGTACATAAATGTATTTTTTTTTTATTTTGAGACAGGGTCTTGCTCTGTCATCCAGATTGGAGTGTAGTGGCACGATCACGGCTCAGTGCAGCCTTGACCTCCTGGGCCCAAGTGATCCTCCCACCTCAGCCTCCTAAGTAGCTGAGACTACAGCCACATGACACCATGTCTGGCTAATTTTTAAATTTTCTGTAGAGATGGGCGGAGTCTCACTATGTTGCCCCGGCTGGTCTTGAGCCCTTAGGCTCAAGCAGTTCTCCTGCCTGGGACTCCCAGAGTGTTGAGATTACAGGTGTGAGCCACCATGCCCTATTTTTAATTGTGGTAAATAAAACATACAGAAAATAAAATTTCTCTTTCTAATAATTTTTAAGTGTATAATTCAGTGGCATTAAGTATATTCACAGTGTTGTACAAGCATACTCAGAATTCTTAACTGTTGTCAACTAATCCAAAAATATTTTGAATACTTTAGGAATGGAATAAAATGTGTCTGTAGACCCAGTTCTGCCATCAAGTGGCTCTGCATGACACCATGCTGCCACTCCCAAGCCTGCAGTCGCGGCTCCCTCAGCTCTCAGCTTCTACTTCATAGCCCTTCTCTTTTCATGCATGCCTTGGCTGCTCTGAGGGCCCTTTCAGCTCAAAATCTTTGTTCTAGACAAAGGGTCTCGGTGGATAAAGCAGTGAGGCAAATAGTGTATACCTGTGTTATGATACAAAAACAGACACTTGGTTTTCTGCAGTGGGGGTAGCGGGAAGCAGGCAGCAGCTACAAAACCTTTCTTTGCAAAGAATTAAACTCCCCAGCATCTGTCAAAGAAAGGGTCATCCCAGGAGGCTGGGTCTAGAAATAGATTATACCAGGAAGAACCCACCATCGACACATGACTACAGTGTGGACACTCTTATCTTTGCAACAACACTTGTCAGCCAGAAAGGGCAGGGACTTGATATACCCATTTCCCAGGCTCACTGGCTTAGTGATGAACTGACTTACCCATCTACAGGAATAGTAATGAGACTGCTAGGCAGCTGGGAACCCAGAATTCCTAAACTCTGCTTTTTAAAAATATCTTCCCTGAGATTATTTTCTTAATGCATATTTATTATAGAAACTATGACAAAAGTATAAAAAGGAAGTAAAAAATCACCTACAATATTGGAATAAGTGAGGATAAATACACGTTGATCTGGGGATATAAGAATGTAGTTGATAAAACCTTTTTGGGAGGCAGTTAGGTATATCTATCAAAATTTAGAATGACCAGCAATTCCACATCTAGGAATTTTTTCTACATTAAATTTTAAGCATGGATGTATGTGTATGGACCATCATTACATTATTAATAGCATTAAAAGATGTGGAAGCAACTTATATGTCCATCAGTGAGGGACTATATCAGTAAGGAGTGTGTCAGGGACAAGTCTCAGGAAGCAGACTAGTAGTAGGTGAAGTAAAGATGGGCTTACATTTCTAACATAATCAGTCTGGAGGCCAGCTGTGGCTGGCATTGTTTCAGTGACTGCACAGTGTCAGAACCAGCATTTCTGTGACTCTCTTGATGTTGCCTTTTTGGTTGCAAGAAGGTGCATTTGCACTCTATTTTTTTCTTTATTTTGTTTCTATTCTTCTACACTCTAGATAACACATCTGTGTGCTAGGCAGGAAGGGGAAAGGAGTGCTAAGGAAAGCAAGAGCTTTCTCAAAGACCTCCTAGCCGACTGCTGCTTTTGTCTCATGGGCACACCTGGCCACAAAGGAGGATGGGAAAACAAGTATTTAGGGATTCCAGCCTCTACAGGAACAAGAGTAAAAAGTCTGGGAATGGGTGTTGGATTAGCCAATTAATGATTTCTGCCATAGGACTGATGAAATAAATTATGGTACAAATTAGTAATAGGACACTTTGTAGCACTAAAAAGACGGAAGGAAACATTAATTTAAAAAAAGCAAAAAAAAAAAAAAAAATGAAGGGGTTGGGCACGGTGGCTCATGCCTGTAATCCCAGCACTTTGGGAGGCCGAGGTGGGCGGATTACAAGGTCAGGAGTTCGAGACCAGCCTGCCAACATGGTGAAAAACCATCTCTACTAAAAATACTAAAAATACAAAAATTAGCTGGACATGGTGGTGTACGCCTATAATCCCAGCTACTTCGGAGGCTGAGGCAGGAGAATTGCTTGAATCTGGGAGGCAGTTGCAGTGAGCTGAAATCTCGTCACTGCACTCCAACCTGGGTGACAGAGCAAGACTCCATCTTGGGGGAAAAAAAAAGAATGAAAAGGATTGATATGTACTATTTTTTTTTAACCTCTCTGCAGAACCATCATACTGGAGAATGATATGTACTATTAAGGAATAATCTTTTTTTTTCATATAGGATCACACTCCATCACCCATGCTGGAGTGCAGTGGTGTAATTATGGCTCATTGCAGCCTTGACCTCCTGAGCTCAAATGATGCTCCTACCTCAGTCTCCTGAGTAGCTGGAACCATAGGCATATGCCACCACACCCAGCTAATTTTTGTATTTTTTGTAGAGCTGGGGTTTCACCATGTTACTCAGTCTGGTCTCAAACTCCTAGGCTCAAGTGATCCTCCCACCTGGGCCTCTCAAAGCAATGGGATTACAGGCCTGAGCCACTACACTCGGTCCAGGAATAATCTCTAAGATATTTTATAAAGTGAGAAAAGCAGGGTGCAAAACTGTATATAGTATGCCTTTTGTTTAAGAAGGAGAGGTAAGGGTAGGAGGGAGACCTACTTTTCACTGTATGCCATCTTGTGTTATTTGAAAATTAAACAGTAGGCATACTGGGATTCCACCTGCAAATCCTACATTTATCCAAGATAACTTCTAATAACATTAGCTGTGGTTCATTTAGGCTTATTTTTATGTAAATACATGGAATGTATGTATATATTTATGTAGGAACTACACTCGGACATATTTTCCTCTGGTCTTTATTTGCAATCATTAAGAAATCTTTATAAAGCTGTCTTCTCTTTAAATTGCTCTTTGTACTTAACCATCCCCCCAACACCTACCCCTAATTCTCTAAAACATTCACTCTTCTGCTGTGGGTGGCTTGCCCTGTGCATTGTTGCCTTTGGGAAGGATTTCCTTTCCTCCTGTCCACTCTCCACCCTCCCTCATGGCAATCTGGCTATCCTTAGCCCCAGTGCACAGTTGCACCCAGGACAAGAAAGATGCTAAGCCTTGCCTGTACAGGACCTAATGTGCCCACACCCTCTTTCCTTCTCCTCCCCACCACCCTCCCTTCCATCTTTAGGGAATTCCTGGCAGGTTGGGTAGGGGATGAAAGGTTAAGGAGTGAGTATTTTGTGAGCAGGGGAAGACCCAGTGCCAGAGAGGCCAACGGAGGGCCTAGCAATTAAAGAATACTTATATATGTTTGGTGCCTACCATGTGCCAAGCAATGTGCTAAGCAGTTTGCATACATTACATTATATTTATTCCAACAATACTGCAAAGTAGGTTTCTTAGAGGGAACCATGTGTCCTTGTTTGCCTGGAACAGTCATGGTGTTAACCTGTTGTCGTGATAAAATTATTAATAGCATTTCCTTTCTCTAGCAAAAGGTTTAGATAAAAAATTGTATAGTCACCTTAATTGTCCCCATTTTATATGTGAGGATATTGAGGCTTAGAGAGGTAAATTCATCTGCCCAAGGTTACACAGCTGGTAAATGATAGGGCTGAGATTAAAACTCTAGTCAGGGCCGGGTGCGGTGGCTCACGCCTGTAATCCTAGCACTTTGGGAGGCTGAGGTGGGTAGATCACCTGAGGTCAGGAGTTCAAGACCAGCCTGGCCATCATGCTGAAACCCCATCTTTTTATAAAAACAAACAAACAAAAAAAACTCTAGTCAGTATGGCTCTGCTATGGACTGAACTCTGCCATGGACATGAATTGTGTCCCCCAAAATTCCTATGTTGATACCCTAACCCCCAATGCGACTGCATTTAGACAGAGAGCCTGTAAGAGGGCGATAAAGGCTAACTGAGGTCCGCATTATTGCCTCCTCCCCAAGCCGCCTCTCTTCCACAGCCGCCCCACCCCACTCCAGTCAGGCCCTTCCTCCGCTGCCACGACAGTTCCTCCTACCCTGCATTATCACCGCCTGCATCCTTCGCTGCCTCCTGCTACGTCTTTTCCACTGCTGCGTCCTAGATGGCTGGCGCTCAATAAATATTGACTGGGTGAATAAATGAGAGACACTCTCCTTTTCAGGATGGATGGATCTGCCCTAGTCAAGGCGGTGACCTTCTCTGGTATTCCCTAACACAAGCTTGACCCGAAGTAGACGTTTTGAAAAAGGCCGACAGTCGATGGCGGCCAGCGCAGCGCCCCTCTCACCTCCTCTTTCCGTCCAGGCAGGGCGACCACGGGCCCCGGCAACGTGAAGGCGGCGGTCGGTGCGTCTGGCTGCGATCCGACCCGGAGGGGGCGGGGCCTCCGGGACTGGGCTTCCAACGCGCACTCTCGGATGCGCAGCGGAACCCGCCCTCCGAGCCCAGAGAGGCGCTGCTGCCGTCGCCGCCTCGCCGTCGTCTCACCGCCGCCGCACCGCCGCTGCCTCAGTCATGCCGGTGAGTGGCTGCGCCGTCCCTGGCTTGCTCCTCGGCTGCACAGCCGTTTGACCGGATGCTGCTCTTGAAGGGCTCAAGCCGCGGCCACAGCTGCTATTGTCCCCCTGCTTACCCCACCCAGCCCCCAGCTTTTGCGACCCTCCAGAAAAGGGGGTCCGAAGGGAGTTTAATCTAGGAGCCAGGCTTCAAAACGTCGGAGCTAGAAGGCCTCCAGGGGCGACAAGCCCACACCTTCCCTGCGTACACGGAGAAACAGACCCGGAGAGGGGGCAGGGGTCGCTCAGTAGGAGGCGGGAGGTTGGTGGCCTGCAGGAACTGAGACGCCTAGTCCCTGAGCCTTCCTGGCTGCCCTGCCCGCGGAGCTGGCCTGAAGGAGGGCGGTGGGGAGGCTCTGGGCAAGGGGGTGGTCCCGGTTATTGCCTCACGGACCGGGCAGGTTTTCAGAGGTTCATGCTTTTCTTCATTTCCCTGCCCACTCTGGCCTACTTTTCAGGTCAGCTCTGGGGGACACTGAATGGAGACACTTTCTCAGCCTGAACCCAAAAGCCCCAAAGAGGTTCAGGAACCCCCCGCCAAGTCACCAGTTGCTCAGTGGCAGAGTCTGAGAAATCAGTCTTAGCCTGCCTTTGCAGATCACTCAGTCTTATCACATATACCTTGCTGCTCATGGCCTCATTTTTTATATAAAGAATTGAGGCCCTTGGCAGATAAAAATATAAAAAGCCCAGTAACTTATTCTTATATAAGTTGGCAGAGCCAACTTATCCTTAGGCTTCCCATCTCTCCAGCCTGGTCACATGGGAGGTGCCTGGCAAAAGCAGTCACACCGGCTTGGGAAGAAGCTCTGATCTATTACATCTTGGTTAGGGTCATGTGGTGTTTTGCATTTTCTTCAGGGTGCCTAACTCATGGCTCTGGGTCAGGTAGATACCCAGAAGTATCCCACAGATGCCATGTGTCTTAGCAGCCTATCTTGTGGGAGCTGGCAGGTGAGTCTGAGGTGCCCTGCGCAGAGCCACAAACATCTCAGGTGTTATTTCCCTTGAGCCTTGCCAGGTGCCTTGAGACATATCCTCCAACAACAAAGTATGAACGAGGAATCTGATAGAATCGGCCCTAGCAGTTGAGCAAGTAGGCCTGAGGCAATGGTAGAAGACAGTATTAATTGCCCTGGGGCTGGGAGAGTGAGGCCACCAGGTTTTTTTGTTGGGGGTGGCAATGAAGAAAGGGCCAGCTTGATGATCACTGTATTCTATGTCTTTTTCTGGGGATTTTGACAAACAAAAGACCCTTTGGAGCAGATGATGGGAATGAGGAGGGCACTTGGCACCATGTACCGCAAGATGAACAGCTGAAGGAAGGAGGGTGTTAGTCAAGGGACTGCCTCAAAACTGGAAAGGGAAGAAAATATATATATGTGTGTATGTGTGTATATATATGTATATATGTGTGTGTGTGTGTGTGTATATATGTGTGTGTGTGTAATGTGTATGTGTATGTATATATATGTGTGTGTATATATGTGTGTGTATATATGTTTATGTGTATGTATATATATATGTGTGTGTGTGTATATATATACATACATATATGTATATGTATACACATATATATATGTATATATAATTGGAAAGGGAAGAATGTGTTACCTGAGAGTTTTCTCAAATGCCTGAGGGCACAGGGTTTGGAATCCCAGAAACCTCTGAAAATCTGTGCCCCAGCTTGCCAACTGGGTGACCTCAGGGAAGTTGCTTTACCTCACTGCCTTGACTTCCTCATCTGTAAGATAGGGACAAAAACTTTGAGGTCACAGGACTGTTGTTAGTATTAATTGGAAAAATGCCAGTAAAACATGTCACCCAGCCACTGACATATCTAGTCCCCAAGAAACGGTAGCTCCTGTGTAGACATAGGCCAAGTAGGCTAGAACTATAGGTAGATAAGGCCGGGCACGGTGGCTCACGCCTGTAATCCCAGCACTTTGGGAGGCCCAGGTGGGCAGATCACTTTAATGCAGGAATTTGAGACCAACTTTGGCAACATGACAAAACCCTGTCTCTACAAAAAAATACAAAAAATGAGCCGGATGTGGTGGCCTGTGCCTATAGTCACAGCTACTTGGGAGGCTAAAGTGGAAGGATTGCTGGAGCTGGGGAGGTTGAGACTGCAGTGAGCTGTGATCATGATGCCACTGTTCCAGCCTGGGTGTCAAAGTGAAAGAGAAACCATCTCAAAGAAAGATAGAAAAAGAAAGAACTATAGGCAGGCAGTGTTCAATCCCATTTTAACAAGATCTCACGGTTAAGCATTGACGTTTTAGAGACTGACTATGTCCAATTCAGTCCCTACTCACTAGCTGAATCACTGCGAATCTGGTGAACTTAACTCCTAAACCTGTTTTCTCATCTGTCAAGAAGGGATAATAATAGTACCTACTCATGGGATTGTTGTGACAATTAAGATAATGCATATAGAATGTTTAGAACAATGCCTGGCACATAGTAGACATTCACATACTAGTATTAGTAAACATTAGAGTGTTCAAGGACTGAATGTCCTTAATATTTGAAAAAGAATTTCTCTTCTGGGGGAGACAGTGACCCCCTCCTCCCAACCCTCCCAGTTCTGAGATTCTATTAAAGAATTGCTCCTTGGGAGGCCAAGGCAGAAGGATCACAAGGTCAGGAGTTCGAGACTAGCCAGACCAACATGGTGAAAGCCCAACTCTACTAAAAATACAAAAATTAGCTGGGCATGGTGGCGTGCACCTGTAATCCCAGCTACTCAGGAGGCTGAAGCAGGGGAATCACTTGAACCTGGGAGGCGGAGGTTGCAGTGAGCCGAGGTTGTGCCACTGCACTCCAGCCTGGTGACAGAGTGAGACTCCAGCTCAAAGAAAAAAAAAAAAGGAATTGTTCCAGGTGCAGTGACTCACGCCTGTAATCCCTGCACTTTGGGAAGCTGAGGTGGGTGGATCACGAGGTCAGGAGTTCGAGACCACCCTGGCCAACACAGTGAAATCCTGTCTCTACTAAAAATACAAAAAAATTAGCCGGGCATTCTGGTAAGCGCTTGTAATCCCAGCTACTTGGGAGGTTGAGGCAGGAGAATCGCTTGAACCCAGGAGGCGGAGGTTGCAGTGAGCTGAGATTGCGCCACTACACTCCAGCCTGGGTGACAATGCAAGATTCTGTCTCAAAAAACAAACAAAAAAGAATTGTTCCACCTACTGACTTTTAAAACCTACTGGCTTTTAAAATCTATCAATTTTATAAGTCTTATAAAAGACCCCAGAGGCCCTGAGGAACCAGGACTACCACTTATGCATCCGGTGGTAGAGCCAATCTTGAGATTCTCCTATAAAGAAATGATTACTCTGTCCATGAAATAGATTTTCCATCACCCTGAAATTTATTTTTACCCCTCAGAGGTGAAGGAGGAGAGCACTGAACTGTAATGTTTATACCCAGAAGCTGGTTTCTTGCTTCTGTCCTTTGTACTGTGGGAGATGAGACCTACTCCCTGTAATCAGCAGCAGAAAGCTTCAGCTATCTGTTGCCTTTAGGTCCTTGGGCAGCAAAAAACTGTGCTCCTTAAAAATGTGTTTCTAGTTTCAGAGCTTCTGCTGAGAGTCAGGGTTATGAGGGCTGGCGGTGCACTTTGCTGTCCCAGAACCAGCAAGATTTCCCTGGAGCAAAGAAAGCCTAGCTTCGTATTCCATACTCAGTAGTTATTTGCCACATGACTGTAGGCCACCTAGTGAACTCTTGGGAACTTCACTTTCCTCCTGAGTGAAGTAAGATAAATAGCTCTCTTTCCAGGCTCAGTGAGGACTAAGATACTATATAAAGAGAATTTGACATATAATAGACAATCAATAGCTCTTATGTTGATCTTGCAAACCCTTCAAAGCTTTGGCTCAGTATATAAGTGCAAACCACTGATGAATCTTGATTTTCTGCTGGTTATCCTAGAGCAAGACTCAGCAAACGTTTTTACAAGACCCAGATAGTAAACATTTTAGGCTTCACAAACCATAGGGTCTCTGTTACAACTACTCATTGCCATTCTAGTACAAAAGGAAACAAATGAGTTTGGCTATGGCTATTTTTTGGTTTTTTTTTTGAGACTGAGTCTCACTCTGTCTCCCAGGCTGGAGTGCAGTGGCAGGATCCTGGCTCACTGCAACCTCTGCCTCCCAGGTTCAAGTGATTCTTCTGCCTCAGCCTCCCGAGTAGCTAGGATTACAGGTGCACACCACCATGCCCAAGTAATTTTTGTATTTTTAGTAGAGATGGGGGTGTCACCATGTTGGCCAGGCTGGTCTTGAACTCCTGACCTCAGGTGATCCTCCTGCCTCAGCCTTCCAAAGTGTTGGGATTACAGGCATGAGCCACAGTGCCCAGACTAAAAAAAATTTTTAAATAGAGGAGAGCATCATCTCAGACTGTGGCAGGAATGACTTTGGTGTCTTGTTAAAATAAAGATTCTGATTCCGGATTTCTGGGGAGGGACCTGAGATTCTGCATTTCTGAGAGGCTTTCAAGTGATGCTCATATTGTTGGGTTGAGGACCACATTTTAAAGACAAGATTTTGTAATACCTACTACAAATCCTTTTTTTCCAGAATTTTTATTGTTGTTGTCTTTGAATAGTCATGAAACAAAATGAAAAAAATCAGAGATGTTTAACTAGAAAATACTGACCATTTTCTTTAAGGCAGATTTTGCAGATTTGGCCTTAATAAAAGTAGCTGTTTACTAGTCACAAAGGTCAAACAGTCCAGCAGTGGAAAATCGAGCTGCTTACTCTTGGTCTTGGTTTCCTCTGTGGAGCACAATGACAATCCTGACTCAGAGGTGTTGAGAGACTTGTTTGAGAAGCTACTTAGCCACTTTATTCTCAGGCCTGTAGTTTTGCCTCCCTGTCTCTCCCCAGTAAGTTAAAAATGGCAAGTGGCAGAGCCCACACCACATCCACAGAGCCAGCTGAGGGAGGTGCCTGGGAGCTGTACTTTCCACAAGGTCCCCAGATTTCTTCCTATGCACACTGAAGTTGAAAAAAATTGACTTAGCTAATACCCTTTTGGTATAGATTAGGGAACTGGAGCCCTTCTGGAACAGAGATTTTGCCTGAGGTTGTCTAGCAAGATATATCACTACACCCAGAATTCCAGTTAAGGACTTGAAATATTTTGAAGTGCTCCATGAAAAATGTAGCCATTGTTTTTTGAAGGAAAAGAGGAGAGACAAATGGAAGAAATTAATCATCATCATAATCCAATAGCTAACTTTTTACCCATTGGAACCTAGTACTAGGCTCTAATTTCTTTAGTGTATTAGTTATCTATTGTTCCTTAGTAATTATCCCAAAACTTTGTAGTATAAAACAACAAATATATTTATAGTAACTCACACAGTTTCTGAGAATCAGGAATTTGGGAAGAGTTTGGCCTAGTGGCTCTGGCTCAGGGGCTCTCATGAAGTTGCAGTTAGATGTTGGCTGGAGCTGCATTCATCTGAAGGATTGACTGGGGCTGGAGAATCTTACTTCCAAGGTGGCTCACTCACATGCTTGTTAGTTTGAGCATTTGGTCTCTCACTTTGTGGACCTCTCCTTATGGTTGCTTGAATATCTTTATGATTTGGTAGCTGACTTCCTCTAGTGTAAGTGATCCCAGAAAGAGAACAAGACAGAAGCCACAGTGTGTTTTATGACATCGTTACAACTTCAGAAGCCACATAACCTTACTTTAAGCCATATTCTATAAAACACATGGACCAACCTGAGACATTTTTGGAATGGGATTGCTCAAGGGCATAAATACCAGAAGCAGAGATCATTGAAGCTATCTTGGATGCTGGCTACCACACTTAAAATCCTGTGTTCATCCCATTCACAAATCTAGAGTGGGACTCTTATCCCCAATTTTCAGATGTGGAAACCAAGGCACAGAGAAGTAACTTATTGATGATCTTGCAGCTGGTAAGTGCAAGAGCTAGTATCTGAAGCCAGATTTATCTGATTTCAGATGGTCTCATTTTCATAGATTTTAAAATAAAGTATTGGGATAAGTAATCTTTGTGTGAAAGCAAAGCAAAAGACCCGGAATTTCAAACCAGCCATGTCAGTTATCCATTGACTCAAAAAATGTATTAAGCACCTACTCTATCCAGGCACTTTTCCAAGTATTAGGGATCCAGCAGTGAACTGAACAAAACCCCTGACTTCTGGGAGCTTACCTTCAAACCCTTGATCTGTTAGATATTCTGGACACTGTAGAGCTTACGTGAAGACTAGGAGCCTGGGATCGCTTCCTGCCTGGCCTCCAACCCACTGGGGAACCCAGGCAATTCTTTCTCTTCCCTGGACCCAGATGCTGCCTCTGAGAATGAGGCCCTTGGATGAAAGCAGAATCACCTGGGATAATGACTAGACATAACAGATGCACCAGCCCAGACCTGCTGATGAGAACCTGTATATTTTGCAAACTGCAGGTGACTCTAATGCAGAAAATATTCTGGTTCATAAGTGGGCCCACCATATCAGCATTGTTCAGAGTATGTGGGCTCATCTCTGTCAGAGTTATTGGTGGCCCTGAGACAAAGCTCATAGCTCAAGAATCAAGTGTTTTGAAGATAGGACTGGGAAAAAAGCATTTTAAGCTAGATCTCCAGGTGATTCTATTCACTATGTACCAAACACTACTAAAGGATTTATAGGGATGATTCCATTGAATACAACCTGTGAGGTAGAAACTCTTAGCTACTCTATAGTTGAAAAGACTGGGGCTCAGAAATAGTCTCCTGATGAATCTGATGCCAACCGGGTTCTGCCCAGTCTCTCTCCCTTCTGTCTTGGCCTGAGTGGGCCTGCTTGCTGGCATCGTGTGTGGGTCACTCTGCAGGGCTGAGGTCATGGTCCCTCTTTGTTTCAGAAGCACGAGTTCTCCGTTGACATGACCTGTGGAGGCTGCGCTGAAGCTGTCTCTCGGGTCCTCAATAAGCTTGGAGGTGAGTGAGTGGCCCTCAGTTGGGGGTGGGATAGAGGAGACAGATCCACTTACGCCATGTTCAGATACGTGCAGACGTAGCAGGAGATGCTTAGGGTTAAGCTGATCATAACAGTAAAACTAAAATGTATTGAGTACTTAGCATGTGCCAAGTACTCTTGTTAGTTTCTTTTTTTTTTCTTTTTTTTTTTTTTGAGACAGAGTTTTGCTCCACCTCCCAGGCTATAGTGCAGTGGCACGATCTTGGCTCACTGCAACCTCCACCTCCTGGGTTCAAGCAATTCTCCTGTCTCAGCCTCCCGAGTAGCTGGGACTACAGGCACCTGCTACCACACCCAGCTAATTTTTGTATTTTTAGTAGAGATGGGGTTTCACTTTGTTGGTCAGGCTGGTCTTGAACTTCTGACCTCAGGTGACCCACCTGGGCCTCCCAAAGTGCTGGGATTACATACCTGAGCCATGGCACCCAGCCACTCTTTTTAGTTTATGAGTGGCTTATGTGGATCACATCTTTTAATCCTCACCATAGCCATTTCAGATAGCTTTTTTGACTAGCACCATGTTAAGCAGGAGACAGCTGAAGTTCAGAGAGGTTAAGTGACTTATCTGGGAGCACATGGCCAGTAAATGGCAGACCTGTTTAGCCAAATTAACTAGTACTGCCAGGACTAGCTCTGGAGCCATGGCAGTACTAGTTAAAATGTTGGTCATCTCCAGTGTGTACTGCATGACACATCTGAGTGTCGTTTTCTATTAAGATTTTTTTTTGTGGGTCTGGATGTGGTGGCTCACGCTTGTAATCCCAGCACTTTGGGAGGCTGAGGTTGGTGATCACTAGGTCAGGAGTTCAAGACCAGCCTGACCAACATGGTGAAACCCTAGCTCTACTAAAAATACAAAAAAAAAAAAAAAAACAAAGAAGATATATATATATATTTTTTGGAGACAGAGTTTTGCTCTTCTTGCCCAGCCTGAAGTGCAATGGTACGATCTCAGCTCACTGCAACCTCAGCTCACCGCAACCTCCACCTCCTGGGTTCAAGTGATTCTCCTGCCTCAGCCTTCCAAGTAGGGATTACAGGCATGCACCACCATGCCCAGCTAATTTTGTATTTTTAGTAGAGACAGGGTTTCTCCATGTTGGTCAGGCTGGTCTTGAACTCCCGACCTAAGGTGATCTGCCTGCCTTAGCCTCCCAAAGTGCTGGGATTATAGGCATGAGCCACTGTGTCCGGCCTCTGTTAAGATTTTTTAAATGGGGCTGGGCACAGTGGCTCACACCTATGATCCCAGCACTTTTTGGAAGGCTGAGGCATGCAGATTCCCTGAGCTCAGGAGTTCTTGAGACTAGCCTGGGAAACATGGTAAAACCTCATCTCTACAAAAAATAGCAAAAAAATTAGCCAGGCATGGTGGCACATGCCTGTCCTCCCAGTTACTTTGTGGGGCTGAGATGGGAGGATCACTTCAGCCCAGGTTTGAGGCTGCAGTTAGCAAGACCCTGTCTCCAAGAAAAAAGAAAGAGATTTTTAAAATGGTAACAATTTTTAAAATTTTGTCCTTTTCTATTTCTTTACTTCAAAAAAAAATGTTTTTAATTAATTTTGAATCACTCACATACAGATTTTTTTTTTTTTTTTTTTTTTTTGAGACGGAGTCTCGCTCTGTTGCCCAGGCTGGAGTCCAGTGGCGTGATATTGGCTCGCTGCAACCTCTGTCTCATGGGTTCAGGTAGTTTTCGGCTAATTTTTGTATTTTTCATAGAGATGGGGTTTCACCATGTTGGCCAGGCTGGTCTTGAACTGCTGACCTCAACTGATCCACACACCTTGGCCTCCCAAAATGCTGGGATTATAGGTGTGAGCTACTGTGCCTGGCCCTGCAGATATTCTTAAAGCACCTCTTTTAAACAACCATTCTCATCTAGCCTTGTCATTTCACAGCTGGGGAAACTGAGGCACAGAGAGGGCTGGGATCTGGCCCTGGGGCTGAATGAGGTAATAATTGAGTTGTGATCAGAGTTTTGGCAGTGCCAGCGCTCAGTCAGCCTTCTAAGATTTTTTCCTTTTCTTTCTCCCCGACATGGACTAGCACACAATCTTCTAAAAAAAATTTTTTTAAACTGTAAATAATTATGACATTAAGTTTCCAAATGGCTTCCACATGGATGTGATCTCATTAGCAGTCGTCTGAGCTGTACTTTCCATCTTTGGAATGGGGATGTTGAGGCCAGTGCCCAGTAAGGGAAGTGACTTGCCCAGAGTCCCACAGTGAGTCAGTGATTGGCCTCTAGCCCTGTGAACTGGGATCTTAATGTGAAAGAACCTGAGGCAGTGGAAAAAACCTGGCTGCTGACTTGCCACATGACTATGGGCTCTTATTCCTCAGGCCTGGGTTTCCCCAGCTGTAGTATGGGGATTATGTCTTGTATATCTGTATCAGCTTTGGCTGTTGATGCTTTTTTTTCTTTTTTTGAGATGGAGTTTTGATCTGTTGCCCAGGCTAGAGTGAAATGACACGATCTCGGCTGACTGCAACCTGCGTCCCCGCCCCACGCCAGGTTCAAACAATTCTCTTGCCTCAGCCTCCTGAGTAGCTGGGATTATAGGTGCCCACCACCAAGCCTGGCTATTTTTTTTTTCTTTTGAGACAGAGTTTCACTCTTGTTGCCCAGACTGCAGTGCAGTGGCACGATCTTGGCTCACTGCAACCTCTGCCTCCCAGATTCAAGCGATTCTCCTGCCTCACCCTCCCAAGTAGCTGGGATTACAGCCACATGCCACCATACTGAGCTAATTTTTGTATTTTTAGTGGAGACAGAGTTTCGCCATGTTAGCCAGGCTGGTCTTGAATTCCTGACCTCAGGTAATCCACCCACCTCAGCCTCCCAAAGTGCTGTGATTACAGGCATGAGCCACCATGCCCAGCCAACCATATGATTTTTAAGATCCCTTGCTGGAGGATCTGACTTTAAGCTTCAGTGTCATCTTTTTTCCCCATCTTTTCCTACTGTCCCCTCTTGGGTGACCTCTTGAGAAGGGTCAGTAGGGTTTTCTAAGTTGCTTAGGACTCTAAAAGAACAGTGCTAGGGCTGAGGAATCATAGACTAGTGGCATCCTTGAGCTGGAAAGACCACAGGAGCTGGCCAGCCCTGACTCCTTTATATACAGATGAGGTAGTTGAGGCCTGTAAGAAGCAGGACTTGCCCCTCTGCCCCCCAGTGGTCACCCAGCAAGTCAGTGGTGGGGCCAGGCCTAGAACCTATTAAGAGTTTCCTTTCTTTCTGCAATCTTTTGTCAGAATAAAACTCTTAAGTCCTCCCATGGGCTGCTGGGGAGCTTTAAATTGGCATAGCCATTTAGGAGGGCGATTTTGCAATGTCTGTTAAACATTAAAAGTGTGCCAAACATCTGTTGCGTCACAATTTCCATTCTGTGAATTCATGGTATAAAAATATTTTTATAAGTTTTTTAAGACAAGTTCAAGTATGTTTACTATAACATTATCGTGATAGTGGTGAAACTTAGAAGCATCCTCAGTGACCTTTAGCAGTGGATTAATTAAGTAGATGTGTGGTACATCCACACTGTGGAAGATTGTAGCTTTTGATAAAAGAATGGGGCCGGGTGCGGTGGCTCATGCCTGTAATCCCAGCACTTTGGGAGGCCGAGGCAGGTGGATCACCTGAGGTCAGGAGTTCGAAACCAACCTGGCCAACATGGTGAGACCCCTGTCTCTACTAAAAATACAAAAATTAGCCAGGCATGGTGGCTCATGCCTATAATCCAGCTACTCGGGAGGCTGAGGCAAGAGAATCACTTGAACCCGAGAGGCAGAGGCTGCCGCACTGAGCCGAGATCACTCCACTGCACTCCAACCTGGATGACAGAATGAGACTCTGTCTCAAAAAAAAAAGAAAAAAAAGAATGAGCCGGGTACAGTGGCTCACACCTGTAGTCCCAGCATTATTGGGAAGCCGAGGCAGGTGGATTGCTTGAACCCAGAAGTTCAAGACCAGCCTGGAAAATATGCAAAACCCTAAAATGCATAAAATACAAAACTTAACCAGGCATGCCACCATGTGCTTGTAGTTACAGCAACTTGGGAGTCTGAGACGGGAGGATCACTTGAGCCTGAGCGTACAAGGTTGCAGTGATTCATGATTGTACGACTGCACTCCAGCCTGGATAACACAGTGAGACCCTGTCTCAAAAAAAATTTTTTAATTAATGAAGAATAAGAAAAGTAAAATATTAGCAAGACCTGTTTATACAATGTGATACCATTTGGAGGAGTTATTTTTCATTTGTCTATCTGAGACAGTCTGGATAGAAGCCGTACTGTTCACAGTGATCTGTAGGGGTAGGATCAGTAGGGGGCCTTACTGCTTCTACTTATATTTAGAAATGTTTGCTTTTTTGAAAAAAAAATGTGTCTGTATTACATTTGCAATTAAAACAAACAAAAAAAAATTGGCTGGGCACGGTGGCTTATGCCTATAATCCTAGCAGTTTGGGAGGCCAAGGCGAGCAGATCACTTGAGGTTAGGAGTTCAAGACCAGCCTAGCCAACATGACTAAAGCTTGTCTCTACTAAAAATACAAAAATTAGCCAGGTGTGGTGGCATACACCTGTAATTCCAGCTACTCTGGAGGCTGAGGCACAAAAATCACTTAAACCCAGGAGGTGGAGGTTGCAGTGAGCTGAGATCGTGCCACTGCACTCCAGCCTGGGCAACAGTGTGTCTGTTTCTCAAAAAGCCCTAGTATAGAGCAGGGATGAGCACATTACAGCCCATGGGTCAAATCCTGATCACAGCCTATTTTTGTACGTTCAAGAATGGAATTATAAAAACAGACAGGATGGCTGTGCGTGGTGGCTTACATCTGTAATCCCAGCACTTTGGGAGGCTGAGGCGGGAAATCAGCCTGGCCAACATGGTGAAACCTCATCTGTACTAAAAGTACAAAAATTAGCCTGTTGTGGTGGTGGGTGCCTATAATCCCTGCTACTTGGGAGGCTGAGGCAGGAGAAGCTCTTGAACCTGGGAGGCGGAGGTTTCAGTAAGCTGAGATCACGCCACTGCACTCTAGCCTAGATGACAGAGTGAGAATCTGTCTCAAAAATAAATAAAATAAAATAAAAAATAAGTAAATAAACAACACAGAATATACAACAGAGTGCATATGTGGCCCACAATGCCTAAAACATTTACTTCCTGGTTCGTTACAGAAGAAGTTTGCCAATCCCTGCTCTAGAGGAAAGGGAAGGGGTAGTTGTGAGTAGTAATTTAGAGCCTGAACTCTTTCTTGCTGTAACTGGGAGGTTTCTGCTTCCTTTCCCCACACCCCATTTCCTCTTCCTGCAGGAGTTAAGTATGACATTGACCTGCCCAACAAGAAGGTCTGCATTGAATCTGAGCACAGCATGGACACTCTGCTTGCAACCCTGAAGAAAACAGGAAAGACTGTTTCCTACCTTGGCCTCGAGTAGCAGGGACCTGGTCCCCACAGCCTGCAGGATGGACCAAAGGGGGCAGGTGGGTAAGGCCCCAGCACTTGCTGAACAAACCTGCTGCTCACACTTCTCATCAGAGCTAACACCTTGGCCTTTGAGAGCTTGAGTGGAACAGGAGAGCCCCCGGGTTCTTTTCAATCCACTGTCCACTTTCTTTGGAGTGGTCACAAATATTATGTCTAATGCAAATCACAAGTTCAGGGAATCCTTACAGCCCCTCTGAGTGGAGAGAGCACTGTGTAATGTCTCCCAGAGTCCTCTTTAGGACGTGGGGGTTGCATTTCATGGTTAGCAGGGTTGAAGTTTATAGTATATGACCCTAAGCAATGCACCTTTGGCTTCGTGATTTGTTTGTTTGAGAGTGTTTCACTTTGTGGCCCAGGCTGGAGGGCAGTAGCTCTTCATAGTTGTGATCATAGTGCACTGTAGCCTTTAACTCTTGGGCTGAAGTAATCCTCCTGCCTCAGCTTTCTAAGTAGCTGTAACTATAGGCACATATCACCATGCATGGCTCTGGCTTTGATAAACTGACTGTCTCATCAGAGTTGACACTTTTGCCTTGGGCCTTGTTCTCTTGTACCCTGACCAAGTGAGTTAATTCAGACTGTGCCACTCTCTCTACTTGAAACTGTTGTCAGCTTCCTGAGCATGCCCTCTGTCCAGCCTGGTACAAAAACAATAGCATGTCTGAGCTAGATGTTCCCTTCACTTTTATGTAATCCAGTGAGGCAGTAAGGGGCACTGTGCCAGCACTCTTCACTCTGGAACCAGGCAGACCTTATTCATTGATCCAGCCACAGTCTCAGCAGGGCCCTCCTGGTTGCCACTGCCCCTGTAGTGTCTTTGACTCGTGAACTACAATGATTGCCACATCCTTGATGTGATTTAGTGTCCTGGCTGTGATTGAGAAAAATAAGGCCAAGAGAGGGGAAGTGATTCAACCAAAGCCCCACCCAGGTGAGTGGCAAAGGCAGGAGGACAGTCAGATATCCTGAATTGGAGTTCTATAACTGTTACTGGTGGCATTGTCCCTGTGGATGGGTCCATGGAGACCCTCCAGACAGGGTCCAGCCACAGCTGACTGATAGTCCTTCCCAAAGGCATACATTTGGAAACTGAGCCACAGCAGTGCTCTGTGTATGTGGTAACATCACATGCAAGTCACAAGATGTCACAGACATCTGTTTTCGTCATGCACTTTTCATCCATAGATAGAACCCATGTTCAGGAATGAGCCCAGGATGAATAATGAGGAATCCAGGATTCTATTTTTTTTTTTTTTTTTTTGAGATGGAGTCTTTCTCTGTTGCCCAGGCTAGAGTGCAGTGATGTGATCTTGGCTCACCGCAACCTCTGCTTCCTGGGTTCAAGCGATTCTCCTGCCTCACGAGTAGCTGGGATTACAGGCACCTGCCACTGTGCCAGGCTAATTTTTGTATTTTTAGTAGAGATGGAGTTTCACCATCTTGGCCAGGCTGGTCTTGAACTGACCTAGGGATCCACCCCCCTCAGCCTCTCAAATTGGGATTACAGGCATGAGCCAGTGTGCCCGGCCTGGGATCTAAGATTCTAATTCTAACTCTGTTCTCATTTCATACTGACTTTGGACACTTTTTATATTACAGAGATTTCGTCTTCCCATCTGTAAAATGGGGCTAAAACCTCCAACCTGCTTTCCTGCCTTGTGGAGGTTGCTGTGCAATCTGTCCACATAGGAAGGCTTATCCTCTAGGAAAGTAAAACATCAGCAATTTCCAGCATCTTATAGGACACTGTTTCTTATATCATGCCTTCACCCCTAGGGTTTTGTAGGGAGGGTGAGTAGATGGGGCTCTGGACCCTCCAGAGCTCCCAAACAGCCCTGGGTCATATTGGGCTTTTCTGTAAGATTGTATTTGATAAAAGCACTCTCTAACAAGAAGGAATGGAGGGAGAGAAGGAAAAAAACTCCTCCTGAGCTAGCTATATACATGGGGGAATCCTAATACACACATCTTGGATTAGAAACTCCAGGCCTGGGCATATGAATTTTTTTTAACTAAAAAATTAATATCTGTTGGATGTAAACCACACGTAGCTTAATGTGTTTTTCTCATAGGAAACATGTTTTCTCATGTTATTGAGATGAAATTCACAATATATAATAATTAACTATTTTAACCCATTTATGCTGGATGTTGCAATTTTTTGTGTGTGAAAAATCAAACTTTGGTGATGATCTTGAGCAGTAGGATATAAGTTAACTCCCACAAGCTTAGAGTTCCAGTAATGGAACACTAGGCATAAATGGGTTAAAGTCTATCATTTAGTGGCATTTGGTACATTAACAATGTTGTATGACCACCATCTCTCTCTAGTTTCAAAACTTTTTCATCATCTCAGAAACATACCCTCTATCCATTACGCAGTCACTCCCCACTCCCCATCTCTCCATCCCCAGGCAGCCACTAATTTGTTTTATGCTACTTTGGACTTGCCTACCCTGGACATGTCATATAAAAGGAATTACATTATCTTAAGTGCAACATTTATTGCCTTAGTGCAACGTTTATTGCCTTTGCAATATTGCTATGTGCACAGCAGATGGCGCCTTTGTTCCAGCTAACTTTCCATCTTTCCTAGGCTCCTGATCCTCCCCTGGCTTCCAAGACAGACCTGGGACTTGGCAGTCATGCTGAGCAATGGTGTTCCTGCAGAGACCCTCAGTTGTTCTGTTCCTTTCTAGCTTCCTTGAAATAAAATCGAGCTGCTTTTGTTGGAGATGTTGTCTTGCCCGGTCTTGGTGTTGCTTGCTCACGTGTAGTTGGTTATGCTTACTTGGGTTTGAGTTTTGAGAGTTCCCACCTGGAAGTCAGAGACCCTGTAGATTCTGATTCTTTGCTGTGTGATCTTTAGCAAGTCACTTACCCTCTCTGGGCCTCATTTTTTCCTCTCCTGTAAAGTGGAGGCATTGACCCAGAACAGTGTTTCCCTTTCTTTTCACCAGTTTCATAGACTCTATATTTTGAAAAATTTTTGTGTATCAAGTGAATTGCACAAAAGGTTATCAAATGTTAAGGCAAGTGGAATAGTGGGAAGAGGCTGTGGAGACAGACTTCCTGGGATAGAGTTGAAGCTCCAGTACCTCCCAGCTGGGCCACTTAACCTCTCAGTGTTCACAGACATAAAATGTGATGATCGCATCTACTGCAAATGGTGGTTGTGGGGATTAAATGAGGTGATACATGTAAATTTATTAGAGCAGTGGTTGCTAGTTAAAAATCACTCAGATTTGAAGGGAACACTAATCTAGCAGCAAGAAACATACAGAGTTTCACTATGTTGACCAGGCTTATAATCCCAGCACTTTTGGAGGCCAAGGTGGGATCATAAGTGTGAGTCACTGCAACCGGCCGAGTAGATCTCATATACTCTTAAAAATTATTGAGGTTCAGGCCAGGTATGGTGGCTCACACCTATAATCCCAGCACTTTGGGAGGCCGAAGCGGGCAGACTGTGAGGTCAAGAGTTTAAGACCAGCCTGGCCAATATAGTGAAACCCTGTCTCTACTAAAAATACAAAAAATTAGCTGGGTGTGGTGGCAGGCGCCTGTAATCCCAGCTACTCGGGAGGCTGAGGCAGGAGAATCACTTGAACCCGAGAGACAGGTTGCAGTGAGCCGAGATCGTGCCACTGCACTCCAGCCTGGGCAACAGTGTGAGATTCCGTCTCAAAAAAAAAATTATTGAGGATCTTGGCTGGATGTGGTGGCTCATGCCTGTAATCCTAGCACTTTGGGAGACCAAGGCAGTGGATCACCTGAGGTCAAGAGTTTGGGACCAGCCTGGCCAACACGAAACCCCATCTCTACTACAAATACAAAAATTAGCTGGGCCTCGTGGTGTGTGCCTGTAATCCCAGCTGAGGGAGGAGAAGGCAGGAGAATCACTTAAACGAGGCAGGAGT